>JALPCE010000006.1:0-216183 GCA_026538705.1 Aureobasidium sp. GC_Fusr_1 | reverse complement strand
CCTCGATATAACGATATTGAAACGGCAGATAGGAATAATCGCTATAAAGAGGTGTTACCGTACCGCCTTTGCATAGGGGATCCGGTTCACACTGCATGATGGCTTATCCTAGATTCCATCTCCTGTCAACGAGGTTGCCACAGAGGTGCCTTTGGTGCACATTCACACTTTCGCTACGAAGTCCATAACAAATGCCGAGCAGTGCCATTGCGCAGAGGTGTAGACAACTGGATGAAACGGACAGTATAAGGATTACCTTCTAGGCGGTCTTTCTTATGCTCAAGAACAGTACGGGAAATCAGATGACATTTATGGTTCTGTCAAGACGCTGTTCGAGAGCTCGACGACTCGAGTACACCTTTTCCATCCATGCGATCGAGAGTGCCGGCTTTGGTAAAGCTGCCCGCTTTCACAACGATGCCATTACGAAGTACCGTCTGCATCATCATTTTGCAACGCACGTTGATACATAACATGACAAAGACCGGTCAGACGAGGAAAGAAGCTTGCATCTCAATATCGACGGCAACCACTCACAATTGACTCCAAGCTGTAAAGCTTAGAACTGGTTCGCTCACTCATTACGACCCCAGTGCCGCCAGCATGTTGATGCCCTCTACCACTTTACCGCGAATCGTGATAATGCCATTTTGGATTGTTTCCGGACGCTGGGAGGTCGAACAACAAACCGGTATCTTGCCCGTACAGACTCCCTTGCCTCTTCTTCACTACCTCCTCCTATATCTGGGTCACGACACCACAAATGAGCTATGCGCCTAGGTCACGAAGAGCATTGCATACAACCGCCGTCGTTCCGATTCTGCCCATGCCTATTGCTCTGTGGGGTGGTATTCTTTCTTGATGCCTTATCGGAAGATCTGCGCTTGCCTGACAAAGCGCTCCTTTCTTTGCCGGCTGATGTTACAACAAGAATGCCTACTGATCACACTCTTTGCCAACATGCATCTTCAACATCGCAGCTCATGCGAAGGTCACCAGGATTAGGGATTGCTTGAGCGGACAGAGTTTCGAGGCTATCTCAATCATTGGAGGCGGCTTCTTCCCATTCAGGTCAACATCCGACCTCAGTCGTCGACTTTGGTACATACTCGATGTACGTCTCAGTAGACAAACGTAGAGGCAGGAGATACATTCCCTTCTACGATCATCATCTCGATCAAGGTAATGTCGGCATGTATGCTGGGGGGGTTTTTTTGGAACACCAGCCATAAAACTCGCCAATGTTGCAGCGCGCCCTGTAGGACCATCACTAAAGCTTTAGACCTGGAAGTCTGCTATACAAACAACAAAGCTCGTCAGAGGACAGGCTGCTGCAAACAGAGGAGCTTGATGTCATCTCTAGCGTGCCCTACGTCCAGGTATCCGAGGCTGAATTACTTCTATACACAATTCTTAGCATCAAACAGTATTCACAATCAAAATCATGCAGAATGTACAAGGTCAATCTTATTTAACCTGACCTCACAAAATTGATCCCGTACTTCCAACGTGAGCAAACGAAGAACATGTCTGAACTCAAGGAACTGCAGTCACAAAACAACAGTAGCAAGTTCGTAGGGAAGCTATTAGAGCGGCGCGGCCGGGAACGTACGTGTTCCTCGGATGCAAGTGCTGCCGAGTGACTGTCCTTGACAGTTTGGAAAAAGACGTTGTTGATATTCACAAGCGCTGTCGCAACTTTGCCTCGGACGTTGATATTTCTCGCTCTCGCTGCGTGCGTAAAAGAGAGAAATCAATCTTGACCAGAATGACGGCTCGGCATGTCGATTGTCAATCGTTGAGTAGGCATCAGCATTGTTGAATGGCTGGACCCGTTGCTTTGGCTCATCAAAGAGTCGTCACAAACTCGCGGATTGGGGATTAAAGTGCAAGAGCGTTTCGGTGTGTTTGAAACGCGATGGCAACAAGATGGTGAAGAGTCCAGAGCAAGACAGGCAGGATGTTTCGTCAACGGAATCGAGTTTTTGATAATCGTTAAATAGTAAAAAAGAAGCTAAGAGTACACCGTCACGCGTGTCTCATTGCAATCGCTTGCCAAAAGTTCAGTTTTGTCGATATACATCATCCATGTTTGCTAACGTGTAGGAAGCTGTTTAGTTGGCCATGTAGCTCTTGGAGTCAATGCCGCCCTCAGGGAACTCACTTGAGTCGTGTTAGCGAATGTGTTCAGGACCAATGGAAAAGACATGGAAAACTTACGGCAAAGCGACTTCGAATCTCTTCTCGATAGTCTTGAGCACCTCCTGATCTTGCTCGCTGCTGACAAAAGAGATACTGAGACCCTTGGTACCGAAACGACCAGCACGACCGACGCGGTGAAGGTAAGAGTCGGCGTCACCAGGAAGATCGTAGTTGATGGCAAGGTTGATACGCTCAATATCGATACCACGACCGAAGACGTCAGTAGCGACACAGATACGCTTGTTGAACTCCTTGAACTCCTTGTAACGCTTGATACTATGAAGGCGTTAGTCATTGTCTGTCATGTCGAAAGCTGAGCTACATACCGCTCCTCCTGAGAGACACCAGAGTGAACGGCGATACTGGGGAAGTTGCACTCGCGCAAAAGCTTGTCAAGCTCAGTGGCACGGAGAGTGCTCTTGACGAAGATGATAACTTGGTTGAACTCAAGCTCGTCGAGGAGATCGTTGAGCTTGCGGTTCTTCTCGGCCTCGCTGAGCTTGATGTAGTACTGCTGGAGACCGTGAAGGGTGAGCTTGGTCTCGTCGTCGACGTAGATCTCCAGGGGGTTACGCATGAACTTCTTGCAGATGGGACGAGTCTCCTGGGAGAGAGTGGCCGAGAACATCATAACCTGCTTCTGTGTTGGGGTGGCACGGAAGATTTCTTGCACATCGCGGCGCATATCTATTCGGGGTTAGCTATTGGCCGTACGAGAGGCCACGATTGAGCTTACCAATCTGGTCGAGCATCTTGTCACACTCATCGAGGACGAAGCGCTGGATGTTGCCAAGGCGGAGCTTCTTGTCTCTGACGAGGGCGTTCAGACGACCGGGAGTGGCGACGATGATGTGAGGGTGAGTCTCTTTGTTGGAAAGGAGCTCAATGTCCTTCTGCATGGGTGTACCACCGTAGAAGACAGCAGTCTTGACATCAGGCATGTACTTTGTGAATCTGGCGTATTCGTTCTTGATCTGGTAGGCGAGCTCACGGGTGTGGCACATGACCAGGACCGAGGTCTCACCCTCGATGGGTTCCATCTGTTGGAGAGTTGCGAGAACGAAGACGGCAGTTTTTCCCAAACCGGACTTGGCCTGGCAGATGACATCGTTACCGAGAATGGCTTGAGGAATGCACTCCTGTTGGACTGGATATCGCAGCTATGTCAGAATCGGTTTGCCAAGTAGTAGTGTGTTCGCGTGAATCAAGCAAGCGTCCGTCCATCTCCTGTCCAGGTTTCGCTAGCTAATCTTGCGACAATGAAAGAAAGCAGATGGTGCGACTGACAGCACTTGACTAAGGTCAGAGGCGCAAAGCAAAGCCGGGAGACGGCGCGTCCAGATTGCAAATCAAGAGTTCAGTTGGCGCCAGGCACAAGACTCGTTGGACCAAAGGTCAGATTGCATGACGCGCCTTTTGTCGCATTGCTCGTGTGAACGGCATGGCTTCTCCCTCGGAATCCGGCAGCTGTCAAACCAGAGCCGAGTCTGCACCACAGGCGAAATGTAGCGCAGAGCGGACTGGCGACGCGGGATGTGTCCAGGTGGCTGGCAAATGCAAAAACAACGCTGACTGCCTCCTCTTTCTACCTGATGGAGCTTCGCTTGGAGATGGACGGACGATCGGAGCAATGGAGACGCGCGCTAGATAGGATGATGATGATGATGAATGACTAACCCTCCGAAGGATGCTCGAATCCGCAGTCGGTGATGGCGCGAAGAAGCTCGGGCTTCAACAGGAAGTCACGGAAACCAGTCGAGTGGATACCAACGTAACTGCCCTTGGTGGCAGCGCCTGCAGCAGGGGCGGCGCCATCTGCCTTCTTTGCGTCACCGTTGGCAGCGGCGGCGTCAGTGGTGGCGGCAGTGGGCTCAGTGGTCTGAAGCTCCTCGTCGGAGTAATCGATGAGATCCTCCTCAGCAGACATGTTGGTGGTGTTAGGCGGGTGGTGTGAGGTAGTCGGTGTTGGGCAAGGCGCGTAAAAGCGACGCGATTCGGCGAAGTTGCGATGTGGAGAGTTGAAGAGAGAAAAAGCGCCTAGTAGTCCAGTCAAGGAAACAGGTGCTGGTGATGGATTGGAGAAGGGGTGATGATGAGAAGTGATGGAGATGGACGGGAACGGCAGCTGAGAGGGAGTTCTGCTCCAGGAATGCTGCGATGCGACGAGCTTGGGCCTCCATGCCTATCGTTGCAGCACGTGACTTTGCTCCTTCGAACTGGGCATCTACTCTTCACTTCCAACTCGTTGGTCGATACTTCCTGCCAGCAGGGATAGTGAAAGTCTTTGCTGACTAGATAGGAGCTCTGCTTTGCTGACAGTCGTAATTAATGGTTGCAGATTAATGGGGGTCAATCGTCACTGGATAGTGACTCTAGCATTAGCTGGTAGGCAGTCAGCATAATTGAAGAATTAGATGATCAAACGTAACAACGACAACATAGCTTGAATCACCATGAAATAACCCGAGTATCTCTGATACCCTACACAAATAAGTCTTGCAAGACTTTGAGTTTCTCAGGCCACCCCAACCCTCGCCCTCGCACGTCTTGATCTCGTGCCAGGGTACTCCTCTCAGCCTCATACAGCTCGATGCTTACATAAGCCACCGAGCGGACGCCCAGCACAGACCCTGTGCAACCTCTATAAAACTTGCCCAGTGCTCTCCCTCAAGTAAGTTTCTTTTCTATCTATCAGTAGGTGACTAATGTCACTTTGCACTTCCGCTACGGCGGCTTGCTATGTGTTTTCCTCTCCCTATGGAATTCGTATCGTTCCCTGGTGCATAGAGGGAAGGAGCCCTCACCTAACATCTGCGTGTACCGCCAAATGTGCGACGGAGGTGTGGGAGGGCTGCGACATCTCTTCATTTGAAGAAGTTTTTTTTTCTGGTCTCATTTTGCTTGCCAACAGAGTCTTCTCTGCGCAAGGTCTTATCAAACAGAGCTTTTGCGCAATCGTTGCGAATGTTTTCTGGTCTTGGATATTGGCAAGACTGGATCATGTTTGCGCATCGCGTTTGCCTGTCAGTGACATGTAGCCGAGCATCAGAAAATACACAGCTTCATTACCATCTATCGTGGTCAATTTTCATACCTTTACATACCATCTTCACGTTGTCCAACATGTATCTCTCGCAACATGCTCATGCCTTGCACTACCAAATCACGATCAGGCATCAAAACCGAAGAACGGATTTCGAGTATTACAAACATACATGCACATATCACATAATCACCTTCACATGGCACCATGAAACATTGTTTGGGCGTTGCAAATCATCTTGATTTTCATCTGTGCTTGCTAACATTGTTGGTGCTTTTTTCCTTCCTTCAGCGGGAGCACACACCACTATCGAACAAACAAATGTCCTCTAGTAGACGCGCTTGGGGGGAGACATGGAAGCCTTGATGGTCAAGCTTCCAACGTTCTGCCAGCCCTTCTTGAGAAGAGAGACGAGGTAGTTGATGGACAACATGATGTTACCGATCAGCTCATCCTCGGTCATCTCGACGTTGCCGACGGCGACACCCATGCAGAGAACCTTCTTCAGCTGGAACTTGACGGTGGACTTGACCTCGGTGATCTTGTTGGAGAGGTCCTCAGCGTGGGAGACGGGGGTGGGGAACTTGCCGGCTGTTTTGCTTGTTAGTCGATGCTCTTTCGATGGAGTTGATAGTGGATGCGATTGCGCTTACCCTTGGAAAGACCGGGACCCAAGAGACGAGGAATCTGCTTGATGAGAGCCTCGGAAGCGATGAAGGCGTCGTACTTGCGAGCGAGCTTCTTGATCAGCTTCTTGTTCTTGTTGAGCTTTCTCAAGTCCTCAGCGGACATGGCATCAACACCGAAGTGCTTGGCACGGTCGATATCGTGCTGGTCACCGAGAATGCTGTGGTTGTCCGTCAGCCGTCTTGTTCCCTCGTGCTCTTTCAGATTTCCAGATCGTACCAGATGGCCATGTTGGGGCGGGGGACCTTGGGGAGCTTGACGGTACCCGAGAAACGCTTGTCACGCTGGGGGTCGTAGTTCTTGAGGCCGATCTGGAGCTCGACGGTCTCGAGGAAGTTGCGCTTCTTCTCATTCTGGGAGTAGTTGAGGAGCTCCTGCACGTTGGTGCGCACTCCGGCGACAGTGATCTTCGACATGATACTGGCTGTCTTCCAAGAGAATCGGGTTCTTTTGGTGAGGAATTGTGCGTGACGGGTTCAAGAAGAGTGGCGGCTGCGCAGATTTTGTTCAACACGCAGGCGCAGTGCGCGCCAAGATAGGCACGTGCGCTCCCGCCCCGGACAGGGTCACTTTGTGAAGCGGACCAAACTTCGAACTCGCGCTTCATTCCTCCCCATGTGCGATAGACAGTCACAGTGTAGTTGTAAAAACGCACAACCGTTTTCTATAGCAGAATGACACCCATGAAGAGAACGTTCTACTCAGGCATCTCCATGGTGACAGTTCTATTCAGAAGATCACTGCGCATTTCTATAGCTTATGATAAAACGATGAGTTACCTAGTAGGGAAGAAGGGTCGATAACAGGGTTGCGACTGTCTGTTGCACACGGGGAGGTCGCATCCATCATTCACTCTTCGACCAAGCCTTTTCCGTTGCTCAGTATTTATTTCTCGCTGACTCACAAACGATCATTAGGAACTCCGAACGTCTTACCACCGAAGACTTTAGGAGTGTACTCCGCAGTATCCGCATTAACCGCATTGCTAGTCCACTCCGCAATACCCGCATTCACTGCGATGCTCGCTCTGCTTCTCGCAAGCATGATCGACTGCACGCATGCTACGATGCGAAGAAGTTTTGCCATGTCTTGATACATGTTTAGAAGTGATGATTGGCCGAGAAGCCGTTGGGTGATGGTCTCAAACATGATATCTCGAACGATTGTCCCAGCTTTCCAAGTCATCAAACTTGCATCTCCATGCTTGAGGAAGCAGAATAAAGCAAACAACCAATGACATAATTCGCAATTGATCGTGCTGCAAAGAGGACGATCTTCTATCATGCTTATATGAATTCTACCCCGATGGCTTGTCCTAAGCATGGTGCTCAAATGTACATGTTGGATCAGTGCTCGGAACTTCCAGGCGGAAAATCGTACCGAAGCCGAGCAGATTGCGTCAAACCCGACTTTTCTCCATCTTACCAGTTATTGAACACTAACAATCATATCGAGGGTAGATGCTCAAGCTTGTTACTTGAAATGAGTGATGATAGTATGCTATGGCTTTATCAGCTACGAAAGTTTGCGAACAAACAATGCAGCTGTGATGATGGCGAACAAGAAAAACAACCACCTTGATCTGGGGTCGGTGAGAGTGGGTCTTACGCGCCTCTGACCCGTTACCCATCACAGCAATCTCTGACCGAAGGACCACCGCATGTGCGGTGGCGCTTTGATATATAAGTCTAAGGAACCCAACGATCTGGGGCACCCTCGAGGCCATTGTTGTCACTCTCGTCATCTCTCACGTTCATCCAGAAAAGTTTTGTTTTACTGTTACACACCCAACTTTGATCCACGACCATGCAGTCGTTTCGCCAATACAAGCAACTCAGGCAGGCTGTTCAGAGACAGCTGTCCAGGGATACAGACAAGGCCAAAGCACTTTCTGCATATACCCAACAACATGGACTCGATTCGCACGAGGAAGCTCAGATCTTTGGTGGAGAGTCTCTGGAGAAGGCCGAAACACCCAGTAGAGACGAGGAAGCAAACGATGACCAGGAAGCACTCGATGCGATAGTAGAAGACGAAATGGAAGACTCGTATCCTCAAACCGACAACCAGAATGAACTCAACAGGATACACACCAGCAGGAGTCATCATGCGGATTTAGCCAGGACCAAGAGCGAAAATGCCGATCTGTCCAGGATACCAACCCACCGAACGCATTACTCGGAACGGACAGCCCTAGGATACTCAATGACTGGCATCAACGCGCGCTTGAGAGCCACTAACGAGAGCGAGAACGGCCATGTCTTTGTAGTCGAATGGGAAGGCTCTCACGACCCACTCAAGCCTCACAATTGGTCCACGGCGAAGCGCATGTGGGCGACAGTGGTTGTGTCCCTCGTAGCTCTTGCAGGCACAGCAGCATCATCAATTGATGCTGCAGTATTGCCTCAGTACGCAGAATACTTCCGCGTCAGCGAAGTAGCGGGCTCCTTAGCAACTGCAATGTACCTGATTGGGTTCGCTGTCGGTTCGCAATTCGCGGGTCCGTTCTCGGAAACGTTTGGAAGAAACATCATCTACATTGTGACTATGTGTATCTACATGCTCTTCTTGCTTGGCTGCGCTCTCGCTCCCAACTTTGGTGGACACATCGTACTCCGCTTTTTCGCAGGCTTATTCGGATCAACACCCCTGACAGTTGCTGGCGGTACTATTGCTGATCTCTGGAACCCTCTCGAGAAGACCTTTGGCTTCCCAGTCTATGCATTCATCGGATTTTCTGGACCTCTTTTCGGCCCTGTTATTGGCTCTTACATTGGCCCCAGCGGCATGAGCTGGCGTTGGTGTGAATGGCTCATGCTGATCCTTGGTGGTATCATCACCGCCATCATCATTGTTGGTCAGCCAGAAACGTACGCACCGCTTCTTCTATCTTGGAAAGCCCATCATCTTCGCGTCGAAACAGGCGATGACCGCTACAGATCGCCCTTGGAGGTGCGTCGCACTTCTCTCTGGACTCGCCTGAAGATTGCACTCTGGCGACCGTTTGCTATGATTTGGACCGAGCCCATCATCTTGCTCATGTCACTTTACCTCACAGTTCTCTACATTGTGCTGTTCACCTTTTTCATCGGCTTCGAGTTCGTCTTTACCGAGACTTATGGCATTTCTCAGGGTATCACCAATATCATTTGGGTTGCTGTCTTTGTTGGATTCTTCCCTCTTTTTGGCACGTTGCCTCTGATATACTCTTGGACAGTCAAAGACATCAAGAAGCAAGAGGCAGCTGGAGTCGAATATCCTGCTCCCACACCTGAATCTCGTCTCTACTTTGCCATGCTCGGAGGTGCACTCGCAGTGCCCGTCTCTCTGTTCTGGATGGGCTGGACAGATTACGCTAATATTTCCATCTGGTCTCCCATCATCGCCTCTGCTCTGTTTGGCTACGGCGTCATCACCATCTTCATCTCGGCTTACATGTACATCATCGACTCTTACGCCATCTACGCCGCCAGCGCATTGTCGTTTGTCACGTTTACTCGCTACCTTGCAGCCGGCGGCATGACTGTGGTCGGTGTACCCTGGTACCGCAACATGGGCGTCCATTACACCCTCACCATCCTCGCATGCATCAGTGCACTCATGGTGCCCGTGCCATATGTCTTTTACATCTATGGCGCAAGGATCAGAACCAAGAGTGCCTATGCCGTCCACAAAGCTTAAACTTCTCCTGTAGAAATTCCCCATGAGAGAAGAGTTTCTCCTGCTCAACCTAGGGAAGAAAAAAAAATCTCATCACAATACGATGGTGATGAGCAGCATACCACGTTTTTGCTTTTTTTTTGTCGTTTGTACACGTTATACCCTTGGACCTAGAATTCTTGTAGCGTTTTGCATTGCTCTATAATATAAATGTTCCATGACCTTACCCCCTATCCGATTGTTGTGTTTGGATGTATCTTTGATCGTCGTTCTCTTAGGGTCGGTCGTGTCTGACGATGCTTTTTGATTGTCGAGGACACGATGTTGCTTGAAATTATGGTACTGTCGATTCTTCGTGCGGATCTTGTCACCCATCACGTGTGCTGATATGTCGCGAGTTGATAACATGAGTGTTTGATTTGGGCATCCCGCTGTCTACGCTTCACGTACCAAATACCAATATCCCCTACGAGTACAATATAAAGTCAGAACCCCACCAGGGGTGTGCCTACCTAGATCTCCGTTTCTCCCACCAAACCTCTCAACACCTTCTGCACAACCAATATCGTCCTCAACATTCTCACCATGGCATCCGTGTGTTGGAAAATCAGCAGAATCGAGCTTCTGATGGCGAGCGCCACCATCCATTTCTTGGTTGCCAGCACCTCAATGTCTTCGTCGTCTGCATTGTTGCACGCTGCTCCAGTCACGATCGTGCACCAGAAGAGTATGCCTACCATGCTATCCCAGCAGTTTGACAGGTCAGTACGGAGGAGATTGTCTCTTATCTGTAGCACGATACGACTCGGGAAGCTGCGGGCGGTGGTGGAGAGGGACATGTTGCAATGAATGGCTGTGGCGTAGAGCAGAGCGCAAAGTCGTATTGCTTCGTAGACTGGGTCGTCTCGAGCCTCAAGTGCGACAATCTGGTCTACGGTCCTGCGCTTCTTCCTGTGCAATGCTTGGACTTCCAGCTTTGTGTATATTCTAATTGCTGCCTTGGGTCCGAACTTTTCGCCATGAGGAGCATCTGCTTTGGACGCTTCCTCGAGGTCCATGACGGCTTGTGTAAGGTCCCGGATATAGTTTATGAGGTCTAAGGTCTCTTCATCACAGCGTTGCGTTCGAGCTAGGGTATGATGGAGACCTGTGGGATAGTATAGAGGCGATTCTGGCATTGCAGAGGAACGGTCTCGTGCCGTAGGTCCAGAGATCGAGCGAGCATAGTCAAGGTACTGTTGTCGAGGACGGTTTTCGCGAAGGACAGAAACTTCAAAGGTTTGGCTAACGAAAGTCAGGACTAGTCTCTCGGATGTTCTCTTCGACTTACATGGTGACCATGGCAGCCAAGAGACCATTACCGCCTAGATTGTCCAAGCCTCCCCTGTATTCTACCATTGTGTGTAGTCCATCCTCGTGCCACTGCAAGGCCTGGTTGCCAGCCACGATCATCTCACCAAATAGCAAATGTACGACCGAGACTATGTTGGCATCGTTGCAGCAAGTTGCTGGGTGGGACAGACGCTCACCAATAAGTTTCACCGTCTGTTCCCTGACTGTGAGCGTTCTTACAGATTCGATCGAGTTGGCGGTCCGTGTGACTGTGAAATCCATCTGCATCATGTCGAGGTAGGCGGACGAGATGCATAGTGTGCTGAGGAATGCTGCGCGACCGGCGAACAACATTGGAACCCATTTCTTGCACATGGCCTGACTTGCAAAATACGTCGTGCCTGCATTTCGTCTGTTAGACATGGCCAGCCTCATGATGGAGGTACATACAGTTGTGTTTTAACATGAGAACATCGACATGTTCCCCATCAAACTTCGGAGTCGCATTGAAGACATCCAGTTTTGCACCAATGCCTGCCACTGGTGGGTCGTAAGCCGCACACAGCGCCAGCACCGCCGACTCTGTATCGTCGAAAGTCTCTGCTTCTAACTCTTGGTACGTTTGAGCGTATCCTATTTCGGGCGATGGTAGTGCAGAGCCCATTGCCGAATCCCTAGCACGAGGAGGGGATTGACTTCTTGTTTTATGGTGACCCGACTTCTTTCTCAACTCTGGCGACGTGCTAGTCTTTGAGCGTTTAACGGTATGTCGTACGCGAGCATCGGTACTGTGTGGGTTTTTGCGTTCCTTAGTAAGGTAGTCGTTCATGACTTGTATGCGAACGTTCCTCATCATGTCCTTGTCTTTGGACTGGTGTGGGTTGGTGATCATGATCCATGTGAGGTTGTGCTGATCATCTTGGTTGGCAATGTTGTCCTTCGGAGATATTGACCGTCTGGAAGTTCTGCTGTTCATTGCCATATCGGTGATGGCATGTATGTTTGTTGCTGTGGTTGATGTTGTCGATGATCGGCGGCAGAGGGCAGTCTTTAAGATGCTTCGGAGTCTGCTAGTGGTGTAGCACTGGTGAAGTTGTGTACTAGAGCATGGTGGTAGCCAGCGATGGTATGTATTGTATCTTTCTTTGATCAACCTTTAAGCTCCGAGTCAATAGTTATATCAAGAAAAGCTGGCAGATGCCAAGTTATTACCAAGGGAAGTAAGAAGGAGATATTTTAGAAGGAAGGAGCGAACTTTGTAGGCTTGGGCGCAGTCAAGAGGCTGTGAACCTCTTTCTACATTGCAGGGCGTATGAAGAAATGCAGTCATTGGAAAAGTGAAAAGGTCTCCCAAAGCGGCACCTCAGGCTACCACAATTATCTGCAAAGGTCGTGGACCAATTGTCGGCGTTGCCGAAAAAGAGTTCCAAGATGGATGCGACCGTCCGACCGCCAGACGATGGACCGTCTCCAGCAGTTCTTGAGATCTGACCGGGGTGCATATATGACGAAGCGCACTCTCCCTGGTCGTAGGCCGTGGTAGTATTCTCCTCACCTTATAAACCTAACAGTAAACCTTCGAAATATGTGCCAGACCTACGGTGAAGTGACCTCTCGATACGATGGATGTCTGGCATGACAACTCTGCCACATACGTAGCTCCATGCTCTTCTGGTCGTGACACCAGGCTGACCCGAAGCAGAGAATGGCCAAGACATGGTATATGAGATACACCGGTTGATGCGTGATGACGATGGTTATACTAAGATCGGTCGGAAGAGTATGGAATCTGAGCAAAAGATAAGTCGGAAATGACCGCAGCTCCATATTCCTAGAGAGGACGGGCGGCGTATGCAGAAGAAGCGCCATACCAAGCTTTCGGCTCTGGCAAGCACGAGGTCTCCCACGCGCAAGCGTCAAAAAGTCAGCACCTTTCATCGTATTCAACTTGTCACTGCCACAGTCAACTGCGCCATGTCGGCAAGTAATATAGCTAGCACCACGAAAGCCGCTTCAAACATCGCAATTCAATGTTGTTTGATGCTTCAAGTGTCGTGGTTGAGATGAATGGATATTGCTTCCCAAAGCAGAAAACAGTGCTCTCTTCCCAAAGCAGAGAGAACCCCGCCAACCCGCTTGAAGCTTCCCTGTTTACTTTTCTGCATCACAGTTCAAGAGCCACCATCTGCGATTTCCCCTGCTTATCACACACATCACACATGCGCCCGTCCTGCGCTAGACAGCGATCAAAAGAAAACATGTATACCATTTCCACGAGACATGCAGCCCTATGGTAAGGTTGCTACCTGGGCGTTCGTGACCTGACAGGGATACCTTTCTCATGGGTATCCTGTCGGGTCAGCAAAATAGTCCTGTGTGGATGCATCAAGATTGCGACCGGCATTGATGATGATGCTGCCGTCACTACTGGTACTCCCAGACCTGTCAGGTGTCTCAATTGCCGCACCGTTGGAGGTATTGGCGCCGTGAAAAGGCCCGCTGACATCTTCGTCCGAGGAGCTGTAGCTATTATGAGGCTCTGTGCCCCTCAGCCCAGCTCGAAAAAGCACACTTTTCAGAAGGTTCCCAGTCTCGTCAATTCCTACCAAGAAACGAGCGAGTTCTTTGCAGAGATCCCAATCGCCCTCTTCCCTAGCTCTCTTGAACAGAGTAGATGTCTGACGCGCACTGAAGCTACCGTCATCGAAAGCATGCAGAATCAACAAATAACTCCCTGCCGTCTTGAGCATATCTTTCTGGAGGGACTCTTCGAACAACTCAGCAACAGGTGGTAGATAGCGAAACAAGGTTTTCCAGCTTCGCAACTCTGTCTTGCGCGTGCATCCAGCGATAATGTCAAGATATGTTGGGAATGAGGAGAGGAACGACAAGACGCCAGGAAGAAGTGCTGCCTCTGACGACTCAGGCGGAGCATCAACCTCGTCATCCAGGACATCATGCAGGAGCACTTCCAAAGCATGATTGAAGTAAGGGAGCTTCTGGTAAGAATGCGAGAGATGAAGCGCCGCGGGTGAATCGTACTGCGCTAGATGATGTCTTAGCAGAGACGGTATCGACAGGTGAGTGCGTGGGTTGAGACGATAGAACGCGAAATTGATGTCGCGACGTTGAACTAAATCCGACTCGAGACCAGTGAGAAGTCCTTTCTCCACAATCGCAGACAGTGGATAAAAGTCGGTTGCGATAGCGACAGTAGGAGCTACCTCACGTCCATGCTCCGTAAGCGCAGAGGAAAGCACATCGAGAACATCAGGCCATGCGTGCATTGATGTGCCATCGAAGTACCACAGAGAATCGCGCAAGCTGTGGCCCAGAGCACCTGCAGGTAGATAGCTGTTATCAGGGCTGTCATCGAGAGGACTTGATGGTGGTCTGGAAGGCGGCTGTTCTCTAGACAGTGTGTAGAACTCCACATTGTGAGCAATAACACGCATATCATACTTGAGCTCGCCGTGTTCGTTTGCTGAAGGCTGTAGCAAAACCAACTTGGCATCAACCAAGAACAGTACGGAAGCTGTAGCAACATCGTGTGATGGATCGCCATTGTCTAAGTGGCATGTGTAAGCAGCTTGAAAGGGAGACAAGCATCAAAGACATACCACGTTGCTCCTCGGGGAGAATCCAGCTGATAGCACGAACACGTGGTGGTGCTCTAATTATACCATGAAAGGCGATTTGACCGACCTGTGCCAGTCTGACCGTCTTGGACGATGAGACGAAGATGTAATGAAGCAGGACGTTCTCATAAGTATACACCAATAGAGAGTCTTCTCCAGATGTAGCCATGCACACTACTGGGTAGGGCAGTATCTCAGCGTGCAACACTTGAGAATTTGTCAGAGTCTTCTCGCGCGAATACAAACGGACCTGTAAAAGTTTAGCAGTTGGTCAGAGCGACTGCACCAAGAAAGCATACCTCGTAACTACCGCCAGACTCCACAGCAGCCACAAGAATGTGTTGCCACCAGCACATGCCACCTCGTACGGTAAAGCTATTTTCAGCGATGGGGTCCTCAAACGTTTTCCAACGCCCACTACCAACACTGTAATGTGCCAACCCTCGTCTTCCAGCTACGGCAAGATATCTCGCGTCAGCAGAGACGACGCTGAGTCGAAGTGGCCATTGGTATGCAAGATAGGCTTGTGGGACTTGTACAGTCTGCCACAAGGAGATGTCACCAGATATGGTTGTGTGATCCGAAGTCTCGAATCCTCTGTATAGCATCAAGCTAGTGCTTCCTTGTAGCAGGGATCTGGAGATGTTGGGCATTGCAAAACAGCTTGTTACACTGCTACGCATCATCTCGACAACATGCAGCTCGCGTCTGCTTGGACCAAGGAGCAGTATCTCCGCGCCACCACCAACCCAGAAGCCAGAGCGCACGCCGCAAAGCCATTCTTCATCATTGATTTCCGACATTGATCGATCTGCGCCAAAAGTGGTTGCACCTAGCTTACCGTAAACACTCCATATCGCCCATCCTTGATCATAACCTGCAAAGAGACAGTATCCGTCCGGAGACCAGCTCAAGAAAGTCAGATTACCAGAAGATGCTTCTGACACGGGCAACTTGAGTTCGTGCGATCGTGGTATGTTGCCCAGATAGTCCTTTGCAGAGTATACTTGGATTGTGCCGTTTGAACATCCAATAGCTATCAGAGAAAAACGAGCATTGATTGCAGACATGGTCGCAAAGAGACCTAGGTGCTCCGGAGTATGAAAACAGAAACCTTTGAACAGACTTTTGGGGTTTGTAGAATCGACACTGGCTCCAGACAGTCGCTGTACTGCGTACGCCCTTCCATCATCAGTCACCCAAGTGTGGAGGTTCATGGGTCTATCGTATGACATGTCTACAACAGAGGGTTTGCCGACCAGCCAGGTCATCCGTTTGAGAAGCTCAGTACTGTGAGAAGAGCCGGAGCTGTCTGGAGTCCATCGTATGCACTGGACAGCTGCAGGTTTGACAGTGGCTACAACAAGCTCATCATCGAGCACGAGGGCTTGTGAGATACCAGCGTCTATCCGGATCACCATGCGAAAGCGAACACTGACTTCCTTGATGCCTTCCCCTTCTGCAGGTCCTCCCTCAGGGGCAAGATTGGGCCTCTTACTGTATGCCTCATTGCTTGGCCGTCGGACATGGGATCCAGATGCAGTGTAGATAGAAGTCTGGTATACTCGAGCGGCCGAGTCAATGGCCAGGGAGTATGTGATGAGGAAGCCTTTCTGAGTTTGCACAATGACTATGAGGGCATCCGGTCGCAGCAGGAGAGACGTGTTCGGGCCATATGTTTGGAGCGAATGATTCGACCTTGTGACAGTAGCGAGCAGAGCAGTGGGTTTAGTCTGCCATACACTAAGCGACGAAGATGTGATGGTGGTGAATATGTTGCCAGCGCGGGATGTTTTGATGTCCACTATTTCCTGCTCTTCTGCGCCATTCTTCTCATCCGAGGAAGGCGTTGGTGCAATCGCATTATCGAAAGGTGTCTGCTCGTGCTCCAAGACCAAGGGTGTGAGTTGTCCAGCATCGGGCGAGAGCGGTGTAATGGCGGGCTTGTCGGCATCGTCAGGGTCGGAAGAAGGTGAATTGGCGCTGCGGGCTACATGCTTAGAAGCAGCATAGGTTTTGGGCGCACCAATAGGCCAGTACATGGCCAGTACCGATTATGGTGGTATCACACTGCATCTGCGCAAGGGCACGTTGATAGCATCGGACTCAGCGACGACCGTATTGCGGGCTGCTTGTTAGGGGATGTCGCAAGCTTGGGCTCGCGCCTCGGTTGAACTTCTGATTCGACGATCATGGAGAGTGTTCACGAGCATTATATTGCCCTCAAGGTATGCTCGACCATCAACCAATACCAGCACAGCTGGCTTATCTTCATTGGTCTAGTGGTCATGATTTCCGCTTGTCAAGAGTTACATCTCGTCAAGCGCGGGAGACCAGGGTTCGATTCCCTGATGGAGAGCACAATTTTCTTGCCGATGTCACAAGCATCACTCGTCTCGATATATCTTTTTCTCTGATCCTTTTGGTTAGTGACAATGTTTTGTGACTTTTCGTTTTGGAGGGAACGAAACTATCTTGCTTTCGCCTTTTGCAAACATCTTATTTTGGCAAGAGTCCTGAACTTATACTTTCAAAAAGAATTGCATTTGCTTCTCAATCGTGCTATCGAATGACTACCCTGACACCATGATCTCATGCTGCCTTATGATTGTTGACGGTCTCCCATCCCATGACTAGCAGATCCTGTGCTCCGGCGGTCTCCAAGGTACACCCAACGCCTCAAAGATCTTGCGCTCATCCCTGCCTTCCACAAGAGAACCCTCGCTCAGCTTTTCGCGACCATAATCTCTTAGGACATCCTTGTAGAGCCCGCGCTGGTTTAAGCGCATCCCCTTCTTGCTAGCCAGCAATCTCATGCTGCGATTGAATATGTCGTTGCCGGTAAAGTATAGCAAAGCCGCGCCGAGCTCTTCCTCTGGCACAAGGAGCAAATCTATACGACGCCAGATTGTGCTGCCGGGTAAGCAGGATGCACCGTGCCATTTAGTACCGTCCGACTGAGAGGTCTGGGCCAGTGCTGCGACAAGAAATTTCTGTTTGGTGAGTAGTGGCACAAGACGGTCCAGAACCGTTGCGCGGATCTTGTCGATGGTTGCTCCCGGTTTAGTGATGAGAAGATCAATGTCGCCAGAGTCCTTGGCACCGCGGCGATAAGAACCCATGGTACAGACCTTGTAATCTGGGTCCAGGCCGTTTAGTGCTTTCTTGACCATTGCAGCGTGTTTCTCGACCTCAGCACGAGGGACACGGCTGTTGAAGTCGTCGTAGTGAGCAATTCCAATGCGTTGGTTGTCAGTCAGTTCTGCCTTATGGAGCAAGTCATCGAGAGTTTTGTAACCTGCACTAGCCCATCGCTCTGCTGCATGCAAGCCAACACCGTATATCTTCAAGAATTTGTTGAGAATCTGCTGGCGCTCATCCATCTTTGTGGAGTCAAGCTTACGCAAATGTCTTGTTCTGACAATCTCCTCAATCTTTTCTGCTATCGAGGTACCAACGCCATAGACACGCAGTCCTTCTTCCTTTGTGGTGACCTTGATAGGATGCTTTTTTAGTGCTGAGATGGCCTGGCGATATGATTTCGAACGCCACTGGTCGCGTGTTTGATCGTAGTAGTCGGCCAGCTCTTGCAAGACGGACAGCGTCTGGGCATTAGGACCTTCATCGCCGCTACCGCCAGTGTGTTTATGCATGCACTGGAACTTATCTTGCCAGCTGTTTAGCTTACGTCTCTTATAACGTCCGTCATCTTCTGCGTCGTCGGATGCAAGGGGGTGTGACTCTTTGGCCTCCCTAATGGCCGAATCGAGTTCATCCTCGTCCTTGTTCACGGCTTGCTGTTCGTAGGTACTGACACGTACAGGAGAAGCCATTGACGATGCAGTTGAAGACCCCAGGTTGGGACTTGCTTCTGGCTGTGGTGTCGATTGCGAAGAGGGAATTGTTGTCTTTCTCTTTGCAGGCTTGAGTTTCAGAGACGTATCAGATACCTGAGAAGGGACTGGCTGAGGCTGTACCCTCAAGATAGGAGCGGGCATCTTGTAGCCTTTGACTCTGAACTCGATACTTGATGGATCCACCAGTTTGTAGAACTCCATGCATGACGCCGGATAGTTTTCATTGACCAGGACAACAGAGGCAGGGAGCTCTGTTATTTTCAGGTACTTCAACAGCTGTGTAATATCATACTCGCGATCAGTGATGATGTGAGTAACGGTATCATTGAACTCATTCTGCCAAGTTGCGCCATATTCCAAAGCTCTGATGATTCTTTGTCTGCGACCAGGGTGTGTGTCACTATTTGGAAAGAAGTCTTAGTTGTCAGTATTGTGCGAACGATAAGCATTTGTATGTGTGTAACTTACAGAAATGAAGACTTTGAAAGATGCGTTGTTGTTCAGGGACGAGTTTAATTTCAGCCGCTTGCTTACCCTTGCCCTTTTTGTTCTTGATCATGGGAATGGCTGAAGAAGCGGGCGGGGCAGAGGAAGAAGGTGGCATTGCTTCGTTAGCAGGCCTGTCGAGTGAAGGCACTCCAATAACAGTATGATGGTGTTGTAATGGCGGAGTATCTTTGATTATTGAATTCGAAGCACTCAACTCTTCCAAGAGCTCCAGAGGTTTCTTAGCCCTTCTGGAATTTGGATGTTGCTGGGTCGACTGTGGTAGGGGTAATATGTTGGAAACGGAGCGTGTGAGGCTGCCTGGAGGTTTGCCTGGTATGCGACGCGAGCGTGAAAGGGAAGTGGTGGTGAGAGTTCTGCCCTTCACTTTTTGGAATGAATCTACCAGGCCCTCATCTTCGACCTCATCCCCTTCGTCGTCGTCCAAGGCATATAATGCGTCAAACGCAGCTCTCTTCCTGGCAGCTGCATTGTGATGATGCTGAGCTGCAATAATGTTGATTACTGCACTGTAGGGTGATGAAGACATTGATGTACTTGAGTATATGTCGGTTATACTTGGAAGACCTGTTCAAGGAGAAGACAATGTTATTTACATGGTATCATCTCAAACGCGTAGGTGATCACAGCGATTTTCACCATGATGGTTGACATTGGTGAAGAAGAGTATGAGTGAGGCTGGGAAAGCAGCTCGGAGATGATCGACTCCGCAATCCGGAGGACAAATCTCGAGACTGGCCATCTTCTTGTTGTCTGCCACTTTTTGACAGTCTATCATACACAAACACCTCCCCCATGGCAATCAAAGCACCGTCATTGTCGTGTTTGCGAGTGCTGCGAGCACTGGCCGCACCAGACAGCAACCAAGTCTGCATGTCCGCAACACGCAACTATGCCACCAAGCCAACGCCGCCGACCGCAATACCTACCAAGCCCTTGACATATACACCACGCGAGAAAGAGAATCCAGATGAAGACCCCGTACCAAAGCCCCTAGAACGACCGATTGGAATGCCGCACCCACCTCGAGCCGGCGAAAACACTGGAGTCGACGATCGCAGCTGGAAAGAACGCAGAGATGACTTTGTCAACTACGACAAGCATCTCGTGCGTCGCAAGAAGCTGAGCGATACACTATACCGTCCCTACTTCCGCGATTTCAGTGCCATGCGCCACTTCAAGGGCAAGACGTTTTTGTCTCCACAATCAGTCTTCAAGGCCGAACATGCCCTCTGGTTCCCCAACCTGCGTGGTCGCACGATAGAAAAGGATTCGACCAAGAATGCCGAGAAGAAGGATTTGGTGAATGCGTTGAAGGGCAAGATCAGTATCGTCAGCATCTTTTCATCTGGCTGGGCAGAGAACCAAGTCGCTACTTTTTGCTCCAAGGACAAGAACCCTGCATTGCACGAAGTACTGGAGCAAGAGAAGGCTAGAGGCAAAGCAGGACTTGCACAGCTGGTCGAGATCAACCACGAACCCAATGCGCTCAAATGGTGGATCTTGCGAGCCTTTGCCGGCAGATTGAGGGCTATGCGTCCCAAGCAAGACTGGACAAAGTACTTTTTGATCAGACGTGGCATCGAAGACGACATTAGAGACGCCATTGGTCTGCTGAACAGCAAAGTCGGTTACGTCTACCTGGTTGACACGGACTGCAAGATTCGCTGGGCAGGCAGTGCCGTCGCTCACGAACTCGAGCAGGAGAGCTTGGTCAGGAACTTGAAGAGAGTTCTGGCCGAGGCAAGAAAGAGCAAGGAGTCACCAAAGAGTCAGAGGGTCGACAGTGTTGTTGAGGCAGAGGCTATGGCCACTCCCCAACAAGTCCAATAATCTTTCGATAACGATCCATGACATACAAAAATGTTCTCCCCTCCCAAAAACCAGCGCTTGCATGCCCATAAACTCCTGAACGCCTTGCAGTGCACTTGTCTACCAAAAGTACATGAAGATCAAGAAGCAAAAGGCAACAAAGCTGCCCATTATTATACCATCCCGCCTCTTCTTATTGCCTATCCTGCCGATCAGGCTGTTGATGCCAGGTACTTGGCTGGCTGCTCCTACTATGCGGCGATTGATGCTGGTAAGGGTCTCCCTCTGGATGCCAAACTGCTCGTTGATGGCATATGCCTGTGTGAGGACAGTGTCGGTCATGTTGTGACTGTTGTCGATGCGGCTCCGCTCGTCCAGCATGTAGTCTGCCTCTGCTTGCTCAGGGTTCTGTGCACGGTATGCATTGATGTCGTTGCGAACGTTGGAGAGGAGGTTCGCGCGATCTCGCTGGTGACCGATGTTGGATTTGAGCTTGTCAAGCTCTCTACGGTGTTGTTGTAGGACTTCCTTGTGACGAGCTAGATTTGTAGACTTCAAGGCGGAAGCGGTAGGTTCAGAGTCGAGCAGGCGCGAGAGTTGGGAGATGAGGGCTGAACGCTGTCAGGCATCAGTCAAGTGGAGATGGATGGAAGCAGGCGTGAATCACCCTCTCGAGTATGTCCTGTAGTTGAGCCTCTGTTCGTTGTTCGTCTTCGTCGGGTTTGGCGGGGATGTTGCTCATGGACGCATATTGAGAATAGGTATGGAACAAGGCATCCGTCTTGGTAACATTAGCTTATGAGTAACAAGTTGGCTGCTAGTGAGCACCTGAGTCTCGAGTGAACGAGCCTGCTGTCGCAACTGTGCCCAGCTGCCAGAGCCAGACGCCATTTTGGAGTAGATGTGTTTATTGTACAAGGATGGTCAAAGGGCCAGATCTAAAGCGACGCCCTTCACATGCGCTGCATCACTTATGCCGAGAATTGCCAGACTTTATGCACGACCCCAGACTTCCCAGCCCGATGTTGAGCCGAGACGCCAAGCACGAAGCCCACAGCGTCGAATTCTGTTGTCTCGATTTTGCTGCCGAACACACGATTTTCGCCCGCTCGTCAACTCATCCTACTAACTCACAGCCGAAATGGTGCGCGCTCCCATCATACGTCCTGTCTGCCATGTCGGAATGCTGACGGAATACATTGCAGTCGTCCGCTAAGGTCAAGGCCAGCCAGCTCTGGAGCAAGAACAAGGATGAGCTCAAGACTCAGCTCGAGGAGTTGAAGGCCGAGCTGGTCCAGCTCCGCACCCAGAAGATTGCCGGTGGTGCCCAGAGCAAGCTCACCAGAATGTACGACTGAACCTCCCGCATGCCCGAATCCGATCAGAGAAAGAGAAGGAAGGAATTGAGACACATCGAAAAGATCACACGCACACACACGCTACACACCAACTCGCGCACACGAACAAGGAAATTTCTGACATGTCATCTTCTCTTATAGCCATGACGTCCGCAAGTCCATCGCTCGCGTCCTGACCGTCATCAACATCAACCAGCGCTCGCAGCTGCGCATCTTCTACAAGAACAAGAAGTACCTTCCCCTCGACCTCCGCGCAAAGCAGACCCGTGCCATCCGCAGAAGATTGAGCAAGGAGGATGCCTCGCGCGTCACCGAGAAGCAAAAGAAGAAGCAGACCCACTTCCCCCAGAGAAACTACGCCGTCAAGGTGCGATAAATCTTCCTCTCGACAACAAAGACGTCAGCCTTGTACTGACTCTTCCTCTCTCCCAGGCCCAATAAATGGTTTCGCCCAATCTCTTCCGACTTGCTACTCCCCTCCCACTATCACCCTAGTGGAGATTCCTCTTTCTTGGTTCGGCGACGGCTCTGCGAGGAACGGGTTTTATTCGCGAACTTCAACACTTCTTAGCCACAATGTAGCCAGCATCAAGAGAACCAACCAAAAAAGCAGCGCGCACTTTTTCGGCGTTTTAAAAAAGAAAATGACAAGCTGGGGTTACCAACCAAATGATCCAAATGTTTTACGCACAACCAAAAGTCCATCTCTCTTCGCGTCGACGGTTCTGTTCTGTTCATTTTTCGCAAATTGTGATTTCGGCATCATCGCAAGGGAAACTGTTTCTGGCGCCTGTATTTTTTTCTTTCATCGTCTCTCTACTTGGACTCTTCGAACACTGTCGCCGACATCTGCTTTTTACTCATAACTTTCGAATCACGATAATGCTATCGATTGTCATGTCAATGCAAAGTCACTCGTAAAAGTCATTGGTAGGTGCTCATAAATTGTTTTCAGGTAGTCATGACGGAACGAAGTCCGTTTCATATAAATTGTAAAAGTCTCTATGGTATCAAGGTGCAGAAAAACAATTACATGCCTGCCATCTCCTCATCGGCGTCGGCCGCTTCATCATCCTCATCAATACCATCCGACTCGTCTTCTTCGTCATCCTCCTTGCCCTCCTCTGGCGGAGGACCGAGCACTTGACATTGCGCATCAACCAGTTCCTCGGTGTGCTGTTTGAGTCTCTCGTCTTCATACTCCAAGACTCTGTATAGTCTGAGGGTGTTCAGCAACCAACTTCTGCTCGCTCTCAATGTAGCCAACAGTTCCTTTGCCTGCTCCGAGTCTGGGTTGTCGACGGAATGGCCGAACTGGGCTTTCTTCTTGTCGGCCATGAGCTGCAGACACCAGCCACCGAGATAGCAGGCCTCGACACTTTGATCGTCTTCCAGGGCCAGACGCTCGAGCACATCCATGGCTTCGTCTTCCATGTCGGCTTCCATGAGTAGACGGGCCAGACTGACGCGGTTGGGGAAATCGGGGATCAGGGGGTCTTCGGGCTCGAGGTCTTTCCACATGCTGATGCTGCGGCTTAGGGCGGCGCGGGCGTCTTCGGGCTTGAGTTGGGATAGGCGGACGGAGGCTAGGGTTTGGAGGACTTCGGGGCTGTCGGGGTCGACCATCATGGCTTCTGTGATCAGGGTTTCGCATCGTTGTTCGGCGTCTGCTTCCCATCTTTTGAGAGGATGAATTGTCAGCAATTACACGGGGTTTCTTTTTGAGGAAAAGAAACTCACGAGAGATCGGTCATGTAAACCTCGACAACACCACACAGAGCATTTGCCAGCTTCCCCCTCTTCTCCTCCAACTGTATCTCGGCAGTCTCGTCTCTGTCCTGCATGGCCTCGAGCTCGGCAATCTCCCTCTTCAAGACGGCAGCCCCACGCTCAAACCACCCAACACTAGCCGCACCACCCTCCTCACACAATTGCGCCATCCACAAAAACTTCTCGGCACCTCCACCCACGGCTTCTGGGATACTGCCTTGCGGATCTGCCTCTACGGCCTGCATAAAGTAGTCGCGTGCAGACTCCGCATCGCCCAATTCGATACAGATTTCGCCGAGCAGGTTCAAGGCTGGAAGCACGGCATTGGGAGTTTGGAGGCGGCGGACCAGGACGAGCAGGTCTTGGGCGTGTGCGAGGGCTTGGTCTGGTTGGCTGGTTTCGACGCATTGGATTGCGAGGTCGTAGAGTTGTTCGGGGGATTCTTTGGGTTGGTTGGTAGAGGAGGAGGAGCTCTTTGGGCTCTTTTTTGACTTTGTTTTGGCCATGGTGGTTTTTTTGTGTGCTTGTCTCTTTTTTTCCTTTGCTCGTAGCTCTGGTTGATTGGGGTGGAGATTTGGTCGGAAAGTCGTTTCTGGATCTTTCCTTGTCGCGCAGTCGTGTAGAAGCCTCAGATCAACTGTCCAGACCAGCTGATCGAGTACCTTGGGATAGTAAAGAGGAGGAAGAGTATAAGATGTAGATGAAGGTAGGCGCTTCAATCTTCAAGAAAAACTGGAGCACAGACCAACATGTCCGACGTCAATCGCGAACTGTCAAAGCCCGCAACCCAGAAGCTGAACGTTCTGTCCAGAAAAAACACAAGAAACAAAAAGATATACACACCATGGGTAGAGAAGAACAAACAGAAGAGAGGGAAGTCCTCGACTCCATCTTCCCCGAAGAAATCACCGGTGCGTACTTTGCAGTCAATTCCACATTACCAGCAGAATGCGCTAAGCCAACAAGAACAGACATCTCCGACACCGAATACCGCGTCTCGATACAACTCGAAGTGACCGAAGCCGACGAAGAATCCACCGAAAGCGCCCCCATCCTCATCCTCTCCGTCTCATACCCCGAAGACTACCCAGACGTAGCTCCCCGACTAGACCTCTCGGCCCCACCAAACGCTCCAAAGCACAAACACCTCGACATACAAGATGACAAGACACGACTACTCGATGGCTTGACGGCAACAATCGAGGAAAACCTGGGCATGGCTATGGTCTTCACCCTCGTCACCACCCTAAAAGACGAAGCCGAGCTCCTGATCCAAGAGCGACAACAAGCCGTCCAAGCCGAAAAAGACTTGGAAGCCGCAGAAGCAGAAGCAGAAGAAAACCGCAAATTCGAGGGTACAAAAGTGACGAGGGAGACATATCTGGAGTGGAGCAACAGGTTCAAGGAGGAAATGGCAGAAGCAAAGAAGAGGGCTGAAGAGCAGAGAGAAGCCGAGGAAAAGAAAAAGAGGGGTGGCAAGGAAGAGAAGAAGATGACGGGGAGAGAGCTTTGGGAGAGTGGTGTTGCGACTAGAGCCTTTGTCGACGAGGACGACGATGGTGCCGATGCTCTCGAGGCTATGAAGAAACTCAAGGTCGAGGCATGAGCTTCTTGACAGAGTTCTTTTGTCAAAAACAACCAGAGCTATGCCAGCGTTACAGCTCGAATCCACCTGATCAAAGCCACCTATATCCGACCACTTCATTGTTCTCGACTGCATGACGAAAAGAAAACGTCCTCAGCAGCACGTCAGACTTGAAGCAGGAAATTGGAATATCAGCTTGAAGCAGGGGTTGCATGCAGAGCTGTCATCAAGAACATGCTAATGTACATAGAACACATTGGACAGCATAGGCAAACAAACCCCACCAATACATTGACGACCATTATGAAAATTGCCTTCACATCTTTTGTCTGTCCAAAACCAGGAGGATTGAAAGACCACCAAATCGACTCAAGACATGACAGGAGCTTTTGACCAAAACGATCCACTCTTCAAGGTCAAAAAACATCTTCACATCTCAAAAAGGTATCATCTGACAATATACACCATATTGTGTGGTAGAAACACGCCCCTTCTGGACGTGCTTGAATATTTTGGATTCATTAACTAAAAGTACATCCATATCCCATTGGTCGAGGCTACCTCAAGAGCCATCCATCAAAGCCACCAGTGCTCTGAATAGTTGTAGGTCATGCATCTCATATCATAAAAACAGATGAGGTAAACAAATCATAACAAAAGAAGCAACAACAACAACAACTTCTTAGGCAGAAGTGTCCTTGAGCACATCAAACTGGCCATCGTTGGAAACACTCTTTTGCTTGGGCAGACCAGCATCGCCAGCAGACTGCTGAGCATTGCGCTGCATATCGTTTACAGCCTGGCGGGCAGGATCGTTCTTGCCGCCGACCTCGTTGTTGAAGGATGCATTGGGGGCATTGCTGTCGAATCCGCCTTCGGAAATGTTCTTGCCGTGAGGGGCTTGGCCTGCAAAGGTACCCGAAGGGTTAGCTGAAGATCCTCGGGCTGACGTTGCGAGATACGAAGACGTGGGCGGTGCGGGTTCGCCGACATCATTGCCGGCGCTCAATCCTCGGGCGGCGTTGAGTTGGGCTTCCTCGTTCCAGTCCTCCAGTGCCTGGCGCGCTTCGGCGTCCGAGGCGGCTTGGAGGATGGTTGCCCCCGAGGTGTCTGTGTTGTTTGTCGTTGTCGAGCTCGAGGGCTGCGACATGGCGGCTGGGTGGTTGCCGGCGCCGAACGATCCGCCACTATTGAGCGACTCTCCGGCAAGAGAGTCTGATGTGACGATGCCCGCCTTTTCGATCTTGGGGTTGTTAATACCTTCGTTGGTGTTGGTGGCCTGTTGTTGAGCCAAGTCAGCGACGTGCTCGACTGTGTCATCAAAAAGCGTTTCAAATGTACCTTGGTTCCGGAAGACATGATGATTAGATGATGCGGAAAAAGTGTTGTTTTGTTTGGGAAAAAGTTGCAAAGAATTGGTTGTGCTTTGTGAATGGAAGGTTAGAAAGATACCTAGCTTCCTGTGCTGCTTTTTGTTTGCTTCCTGAGAGCTCCCCCTGTCCTCATAGCTCCACCGATTGCGTATTGTAAGTACAGCTCTCTGGTACCTCATGCTAGGTACATCATCTCGACGTAACCACTACAACAGCTCTCGCCATCGAGGTGAACCACGCGATTCGTAGCTCCCTGCGACATGTGCCCATCGCGATCGTTACATCACACGCCGAGCTTGACCCCACCTAAATTTTGATAGAGGTGCCCCGCACCTGATGACGAGCATAGTTGTTCGTCGGAAGGGGTCTGTTTGCCAGAGTGATACCCTCCGATGAGGCTGTAGTCTCCTGGAAGAGAGCTCATGAATTTGATGGAATACCTAGGTTCTTGAAACAGTCACCAGTAATTCTTGTTGAAGTCTGTGGTTTGAATAAACATCCGGAGGCTCTGTTTGAGGCTGACGACCCACTCGCTTCCGAAACGTTAATCCCGCCGCAATCTGTCGCAACCTCTTTCGAACAATGCACTCGCACGACAGAGATTTCTGATAAGAATAATGTTGAGCCTCAATCGATTGTTGAGAAGCAAACTCTTTCTGCTGCTCGAAAATGATTGTCGCTCGAGTCAAGGTCTCTGGTGTAGTTCCGGAGGAAGTGATTTCAACAAGATGCATGTCACACGAGCAAGTAAATACAAAGTGGAAAAGGTTCAGAGTTCATTGAAATTCATTTTCATTTCCCAAGCATTTTGAAGTGCTCATTCATAATTATTTGGACATATTATAAATGTCCAATAGAATGCCTTGCGCGCTCGTTCGCAAGGAGGTATAGTGTAAATAGAAAAGGTAAAGTTCATTCCATCATGCAAGCCATTGCCCTGAAGCGCCCTGCGCCAGGGAAACCCAGTTAGGCTGCGTTTTTGAAAAATGAGAAGTCGTCAAAAGAAGCCATTTACGAGGCGTTGGAGGGGTCGTTCTTGGGGTAACCGTAGTCCTTGCCGGTGGTGTCGGCGAGCGAGGACTTGTTCTTGGCCTCGCGAGTGACAGCGTCGTTGGGGATGCCGGAGAGGCCATCCTTGCCCTCACGACCAACACCCTGGCCGAGAGTGGCATCAGCGCTTCTGGCAGCGCTGTCACCAGTGGCAGGCTCGCGAAGGGCATCGTTGCCGTGGGAGAAAGTGTCAGAGACACGGCCAGAGCCAACGTTGACGGTGCTGGGGTCGGCAGAGTTGAAGTCGGACTTGGCGGGAGGGGCATCAGGCTTAGGGAGGTTGCTGCGGCGCTCCTCAATGAGGTCGGCCTTGTTCTGGTCGGCCTTGTCGACGATAGACTAATGGTATTTTAGGGGATGTTCTTGTATTTAGTGAAAGCAAGGAAGTAACTAACCTGCATAGCAGCAGCGTTGGAGTCGGCAGAGACGTTACCGCCGTGGGAAGCGGAGTCGCGCTGCTCCATCTTACGGACGTCCTCCTTGGTGTAGTGGAAAGTCTGCTCAGTGCCGGACATTGTGATGTTGTGTTTGAGTGGTGTAAAGGGTTGAAAGGTGGAGTGGTGGACGAGTTGTGAGATTGGAGATCGTTTGAGGTATGAGATGAATAGTAAAGAAAACTTCATCAGAGCATGCAGAGATGGTCATATTTGAACTCGTTGTCGAGTGCAATTGCGAAAGTTGTTATGACGCTGACTTACATCATGGTGGGGCAAGGGCATCAACACCTTGCAATTTTCAAAAATCAGAAACTCGTCGAACACCAGAGGACTGTGCACACCAATTTCATCATCCGATCCATCGTGAAATACCAATTCTGTTGACATCCATGGCTTTACCAAGACGTTATAGCTCCACTGCATCCGTGATGGCGGAGTCACAACTTTGCGAGCCTGCGAATTTTTCGATGAAGGATTCGATCTGTTTGCAGAACAACATTGCGATCAACGGCCTGCAGTCGGCTCTACTTGGTGCCTGATGGGCTCCATGTGTTTGCGGAGTTCGTACCTACTTGACACAATGACGTGAGTGAGCAGTGCGGACAACACCCACCTGTGTTTGGTACAGAGAAGCCGTGTACAGTTTCAGCAATATTCTTTTCCGTAGACGTAGGTAAAGACTTGTCCTTGATCCCAGTGACACTCGGATGCGTTATTCCTCTCGATGTGGTCGTCAAAGTCCAAAGATCTTGTGGTGATTGGCGAGGCTGTATATGAAGGACGGTCATTGAACCCAGCCTTCATGAACCATCAGGTCGATCAAGGGTCTGGTACCTATTTCTTGTCAGGGACTCGAAGCCGGGGGTAGTGGATATCCCGTAATGCCTGGTGTGTTTCTTTCTCTGTTCACACGTAAACATATTACCAGCATGTGATCGGTTGCGAATCTGAGAACGAAGTACAGATCCCACAGCCTGGGGACTTTGTCCTGGTGTTCGTTTTCGAACTGGTCATGGAGCAAGCTGGTTTTCTAGTTTGTGTCGAGACAAACAAGAGTCGCAATGCTGAGACGGACACATGACCTTGGTCGGTCGAGGTGGTCATGATAGAGGCAGGAGGGTGTATCAGGGTTGTACCCTCAACAAGTATTTGCACCGTAGAATTGGCGATGACCAGTCATGAATGAGAAGGAAACCTACGATACCGTCATGGTTGAATTTTCCTTCCCATATATCAGCGGTTGATGTATCTTTGAGAGTGTTGTTGGGAGATATAGTTGATGGTCACGATTGTCGGACGAGGTTGACGGAACACGCACTCGAGTGCTTAGCGAACATGGATCAAGAAGTGTGCGTCAGGAAGAAGATGACATCTGATAGTGTCGAGTTCCATTGTGAACCAGGTCTAATGCAGTTGAGATGCGGTCCAGAATGCGGATTTGATGGTAGGTAGGTACGCGAATACAAGTAGAGGTGTAGTCGGGAATAGAGCTTCGGATGATTGGCCGAGTGCTGGACCGTTGAGAGCTGAAACCAGGTCACGGGGTTGGTTCTTCTCTCGCGTTGTGATGGAAGCAAATTATTTTGCATTGGCAGAATCGTGAAGGCAAGGGATGTGCCAGGCTGTATTGAGACATCAAAGAAACCTTGAAAAGAATGGACAAGTCTCGAGTGTCTAGGGGATGTCATAGTCATCGCACAGTGGAAACGCGCAGAGAAGGAGCGACCGTTCGACGCGGGTTTGGTACGGAGCACACGATCTGAAATGAAGGTGACAGGGAGGAGGAGGGAGGGCACTTTTGGAGAAGATAGAAATATTGGTACGCGTGTTTGAATAGTAAAACAGTACGAGGAGGCAGGAATTCCGAGTCGGGTGGGATTGGCGTGCCGGGTGGCTTTCTCCAGGGTCGTGAATTGGCAGTCGCGTTCGGTCGCGTCCTTCACCGTTCAGCGTCAGCTCGTCGAGGGGAGAGTCTACCATCTTCGCCCAACATACGTGTCCACGTCAGTCATGGACGAGCATCCCACCGACGTCCTGGTCCAAGGGGACGAGTCGACATCAGAGTCCCCATATGCACCCCAGCCCGAGACCGAGGCCTCATTGGTCCTGAAGGCGACGGCCAATAGCTATCCTTTTCTGGTCCACTCGACTGATACCCTGGCCAACAACCGCCCTCCCAATGTCGACAACAAGCCTCTAGCCCGTCAGAAGCGAAGGAGGACAAGGTAACACGACTGATCACTCTGTATACCGCGACGAGCCACTAAACCCCGACTAGTCCCGACGACCAGAAGATTCTCGAGGAAGCCTATGCAAAGAACTCGAAGCCTGACAAGGCCACTCGCATGGATATCGTGAGCCGCGTTGCTTTGGGCGAGAAGGAAGTCCAGGTATCGCAAACTCGTCCAATGCCTGTAGAACGCGTCAGACTAACCCACGCCCAGATCTGGTTCCAGAACCGTCGCCAGAGTTCGCGTAGAAAGTCCAAACCACTGGATCCTCGCGAAATGGCCATGTATTCATCACCCACCGACGCCCACTCGGCAGATCCCCAAGAAGACTCGTCTACAAGCCTGGACAACGCGACACACATGACCGATCGCGCCTCAATACCCCAAGACAAGACTGCTGCACCTGCCAGCCAGAATGCCTCGGCCTCGTTCGTCGAGGTTCCCAGCTCACAACCAGAAGCAGCCTCCCAGGAACCGGCTTCGAAACCCGGCTACCTTTCCAACAGACGTAACAATGCTTCTTTCACTCAACTCGATTCGCAGGCGACACAACCAGACAGCCAGGACCCGCCGGCAAAGCGTCTTAGAAAGTCAGACTCCAAAATCCGTCTGTCCATGACGGCAGATGGTGTTGCTCGTGTCATCGATGGAGACGACCTTACATCTTCCCCTCCTCGCAAGCTTCCCCCTCCTGTGTCTGCTAGTACAGCTTTCGACGAACCTGCCAGTCAATTGAACGACCTATATCGTACTAACAGCCAGGTCAGTCTTTGCGACACACCAGGCAGCCAAGAGGGCGCCACCAGTCTTCGTCGCAAACCCAGCGGACGATCTCGTGATTCACGTGTATGGTCCTTCTTTGCCGACCGTGGCGCTCGTAGTGAGTTGGAGGACCGTGCCAACCAGGAGGCTAGCGGTGATGCTGCCGAAGCCATCTCCCTCTTGCGTCAGCAGGAGAAGGATCGCGCATACCACCCTCTAACCCGTGTACCTTCTCTGAAGCGTCTCAATCCTCAGATCATCTCCAATGAAGATCGTGTTGTGAAGCGTCTGCGCCAGAGCCAGTCCTTTAATGCGCCCCCTCCTTCATCTGCTCCTTCAGCTGTAGCCGCTACTCCCTTCCGTCAACCTTTGATGCAACGCTCATCCTCAGCGCGTAACATGCAATCTACAAACAGAAGGCCAGCCCACCACGACCCTCTACTCTTGGCAAAGACGCCCAAACTCAAGCAGACGCCCACCTTTGAGATTTCGGCCACAGACTCGGACAAGGAAAACTGGAGTCCTGGAGACCGCCCTTCAGCTTTCATGGACCGCCAGTTTTTGCATCAGATGGCGACTTCACCTGCCGTCATGCCATCGACAGTCAAGCGACCTCGTGCGCTCGCAGGCTTTCACGAAACGCCTGCGCCTCGCAGTCGTGGCAAAAGTGGCAACAGAACCCAAGTCGAGCATTTGGATGATGACGACGATGACGAGGATGTCATGGAATTCATGAATCAACCCAGTAGTGGTGTCAGAAAGGACAAGGCGCATCGTTCGCTCGAGAGAGACGAACGCCAGAGCTCAGAAGAGGAAGACCTGAACTGCGTCGAGGGTTTGCTCAAGTTGAGCCAGGGCAACTGGGGTGGTGGCAGGTGATGATGACCTGTGTGATGTTTGCTATCTCTGTTGTTTCTGTTCTAGTAATGTTTTTGCGTTTTGCTTTGCATGGAAATCGGCAGATGGAGAGGCATTTGATGTGGGTGTTTTTGTGCTTTTCAGCTTGTCTTGCTTGTTTGTTGCTCTTATTCATGGAAGGTAGTGACTGGACCTCAGTCGGACACATGGTGTTTTTGGGTGTTGGATTACTGGAAGAGGAGATGCATGTCGAGCGTAGCTTAGCAATACGATGATGTACCTTGAATTGAGTTTCTTGTAGCACAACTCGAACGGACATCTCACATGTGACATGGGTCCGCCATACAACACTGTTTGAACCTGAAACATACGCTTGGACAAGATACAAAAGGACCGCAATCACCACGTCCATTTCATGACAACCAAGATTTCCGATCATATATCTCATAGGCATCATAGGCACCGTCGCATCATCTACTGCTGTTGCAGCCTTTCCCTCAGCTCCAAGCGCGAGTTCATGCCAACAATGCACCTGATCAAATCCCAATCCCCGTCCTTGCCCACCCAATCCGTAACCACAATACCCACACCCCCATCGCCTTTGTTGTCACCCTCTGCCGTATCATGCTTTGTACACAAAAACTCCGTCACGGCCGGGTTGAGCTTTGCAGCAATCCTCTCAGGCCAACACCCGACTTTCCAAAAGTTGCTCGCGGACAAGAAATTCAAGTACAGCGGGCCAGGAGGCACGGGGTTAACAGCATCAGTAGTGATGCCAGGAACAGGACACACCTGCGCACCCGCCCTTTCGAAGTGCTCGCAGCAAAAATCAATCTTCTTGCCAATGTTTTCGGTCTCGAGGACTTCGCAAAAGTCTTGGACGCAGACGTTGCCGTGGTTGTCGCATGGGGTATTGTAGGCCCAGTTTTGGGCGTCGAGACACCAGCCTTGGTTGTCGTGTTGGTGGGTCAGGGGTTCGGCGAGGGCGAAGCGGCGCATGAGGACGATTTTGCCGCGGCATTCGCCTAGAGAGGGGATGCGTGGTTCTGAGTACCAGAGGGCAGGGTCGTTGGCGTAGTGTTGATGTAGGATGTTGGAGAGCTGTTCATCGGTGTGTTCGCCGGGACCCTCGCGCTTGACGCTCATGATGAGTGTTTCGCTTGGGTTCTCGCGGAGGAAGTCGAAAATGTCGTTGACGAGTTTGCGGAAGGGCTTTGCGCCCGTGAGCGAGATGGGGAAGACACCGTGGACAAGTGCCAATCCATCGTTGTTGGGATCCTCGGGTTTCTCGGGCTGCACGCGAATGTCGAAGAAGCGGACGCCATTGCGCAGTTGCTCTTTGGGAGATACTGCTTGACAGCGCACCGAAGGCAAGGCCTTGTGGTGAGTGGGACTGTTGTGGGTGCCGGGGATAGAGAGACCAGATAGTGGTGTGGCGTCTGCCATTTCCTTCATCCAGCAGTTCATGTTTGCAGACGAGTAGATGGCTAGATGACTCTCCTTGTCAATCCAGATGGCCGTGTACTGCTTCCTCGGGTCAGGGTCCAGTGGGACCAGTTCTTGAGACTGTCTGGTTGTGCGTGTATCCACACGATAACGCTGTCCATCGCATTCGAGAGTAAGTCTGAGAACATCCTTTTCTGATCTTTCGGCAGTGTTGATATCCGTCCTGTTGGTAGTGAAAGGGTCAATGTGGATTGACACCTCTTGTTGACCATAGCTTTGCGCGTTGACGGTAAGTGGTGCAAACTGAGGTCCTTCTGGGGGAACATTGCCAGTCGTGTTCGAGACAACAAAATGAGTTACGTTGCGACTGATATTGGCGAAACCCTTGGGTTCGACATGTGGGATCTCAAAGCGTTCTATCACCTTGAGCTCCAGTGGAGTCGAGCTGAGGTTGCGGATTGCAAGCGGTGGAGGACCCATGACTGCGGTGCACAAGATCAAATGGTATGAACAATGTCAGTCCAGGTCACGTCTCCCCAGTCAAGGGACGAGGTTATAATCACGTTCCAAGAAGCGGCTATGCCAAGTGACGTCGGCGCGCTCCCGCCGCCGTTGTCTCCTCCCGAAGGCGTATCATTGCGTTCGTATTACGCGTCGTATAACCAGCCCCAAAGACATCTGGTTTGATATTTTTTTTTCATTTCTCATTTGTCCTGACATCTACAGACTGACTATGGACAAAACAATACTAAGCAGCGCTGCAAATTTTGCTGGGGGAGCAGTTGACAGTCAAGTCCAGAGTACGCCATATCTCCAGATGCTATAAACATGTAGTGTGTGGTTTGTCAAAGGCTCAAAGAGCGATGGTAATTTGTGAGAAAGAAGAATCCGTCATGCTTACCTGTGCAGAGAACTGAAGGGTCTGCATTCCCACAGATTCGATCAAAATCAAGTGACAGTGTAACGACCAGTGGTAGGCGCGCGGGCCTCGCTGTCAGCGGCTGCAATCGTTCCTTCCTTCAGCAAACGCTGCAAGTCACGCATGGCCTGAGTGACTTGTAGCTCAGTGTCACCTTCGACAAGGATATAAAGCTTGGGAGCATCGGTAGGGCCTGGATCTTTACCGGCAGCATAAAAGTTACCCTTCGAAGTGATAGACACTCCAGTAGACTCGAGAATCTTGGCCACGTTTGTACGGTTGGTGACGGCCCAGCGTGCCTTCTGGGGGAAGTCATTGATCTCAAGCGTCGCGTGGTAGGCACCTGCATCAGGTCCTTTATTGTCGATGGGTACACCAGGACGTGTGGCATTGCGTGCACCGAGACGAGAGTTGATGTTCGCAGCAGCGGCCGCAACACGATCCAAAGGACGATTGCTTGCAGGTGCAGGCGTCTCAGTCTTGTGAACCTTGATGTCGGCATTGAGGTCAATGTGTGCAGGAACACCAGGGACGTTTGCGTTCGTAGGCGCAGGCGAACCAGTGTTCTTGACAACATTGATATTCTCCTCGGGTGCTTTCTTCTTATCCTCTTCTTCGTCTTCTTCCTCTTCGCCTTCGAGCTTGTGGGCCTTGCGTTCGCGCTGGCGTTCGGCTGCACGCTGTTCTTCGAAGCGCTCAATACCTCTGCCACCGAAACCGATAGCGGCTCCTTTCTCCTTGCCTGCCTTGACGCGTTCGAGGAACTCGGTAGACATCTTCTGGAGGTCTTCTGGTACTGGCTGGTTACTCATCTTCAGGGCCTTGACCAAATCTACCGAGTATTTGGATTGCTCAGGTGTCACAAACGTGATGGCTGTACCCCTTTCACCAGCGCGACCAGTACGTCCGGAGCGGTGGACATAATCCTCCAGATGGTTGGGTGAATCGTAGTTGATGACAAGCTTGAGCTGCTTGACGTCAAGACCACGAGCGGCGACAGATGTTGCAACCATCACGGGAATGACACCGCTCTTGAAGTCTTGGATGGCAGAGTCACGATCAATCTGTTCTCTTCCACCATGAATCGACACGGCAGGATATCCTTTTTGCTGGAGTTGGATCATCATATCGTCTGCCGACTCCTGTCGCTCAACAAAGATCAGAGCACGCGCGTCCTCATCATTCTCGAACAGTTCACCCAGAGCCTCAAGTGTGCGATACATCTTGGTGGTTTCGGGACGCACTTCGATTTTTTGAGTGATGGTATCCGCAACTGTGCTACGACCACCAACAGTGATCTGAACAGGCTTGTGTACGACTTTGCGAGCGAGTGATTCCATAGTACGTGGGAAGGTGGCTGAGAAAAGAACTGTCTGATGATCGGGACGGATGTTGGTAAGGACCTTGACAACCTGAGGCTCGAAGCCCATGTCAAACATGCGATCAGCTTCATCAAGCACGACATAGGTGATGCGGCGCAAGTTGGTGACTCGCCCAGAATTGGCGGCAAGAAGATCAACGAGACGACCAGGAGTCGCAACAATGATCTCAGCACCTTTCTTGAGTTCTGCGATCTGGTCCTTGATGGGTGCACCACCATAGCAACACACAGCGCGTAGGTTCAGGACCTTGAGGTAAGGCTTACATTCGCGGTGAATCTGAACTGCAAGCTCACGGGTTGGAGCCATGATCAGACCGACTGGACCGTCCATGTTCTCCAACGGACGTTGGTCCTTGATGTGACGAAACATGGGTAGCAGAAAAGCAACAGTTTTGCCTGAACCCGTCTTGGCCACACCGATAACATCGCGTCCAGACATGATGGCAGGGATGGTCTGAGACTGAATAGGTGTTGGCATCTCAAATCCGAGATCACGAATAACATCCAGAACCTGCGTACCAAGGCCAAATTGGGCAAACTTGAGAGCAGGTCGAGGCACCTTTGAGCCTTGTACTTTGATATCGTCGAGTTTGAAGCGCAAGTCCCTGACTTCCTCATCGGTCATCTGGCCAACTTCTAGAGGTTCGGTGTAGAAGGCCTTGCGGAATGGCTCGTAATCAATCTTGGAGTGGTCGAGGTTGGGGATCTCCTTTTTCTTTTTCTTCTGGGCCACCTGGGCAAGAATGTCATCAGCATCTTCTCCCATTGCATCCAAATCGGCACCGTCTTGGTCACCAAAGACATCTTCAGCTTCGCGAATCTTGGTCTTTGTAAACTTGCGAGTAGGCTGAGGCGCTTCCTCTGCTAGATCATTCATGAAAGCGTCAAGCGGGTCGATATCGTCTTCTTCGGCCGCATCAGTGGGCTGAGTGGTCTGAACACCTTCCATGGCATCGTCGTTGTCATCTACAGAAGTCTCGGCGGCTTGGGCAGCACGTCTCTCTGCAGCAAGACGTGCAGCAGAGTCAATGTCTTGATCGGATCCTGCATCAGCGATGTCGACATCACCATCGTCGTCATGAATGCCATTCGGGTTAGCAAGCGCAGCATCCCCAGTATCTTCAAGATCGGGTGTAGGAAGCTTCTCTAACTTGCGACGTTCGACTTGCTCGTCGTCCATGTCGATGGCGGGTGCCAGCTGGGGAGTCGACTTTTCTTCGGCAGGCGATGCTGTCAGACCGAAGCCTTTTTTGAGGGCGTCTGACGCGGTTGCTGCGTTTGCTGTAGCCAGGTCAGTCGAGTATACAGAGATAAAGTAGGCAGGAAAGGACGAATTACCCTTTGATTGACTGGTAAAAGATTTCTTGCTAAAGTCAGCCGCTTTGTTGGCAGTAACAGGAGCCGCAAGAGCGGCAGTCTTGGACTTCCCGGGTATAGAAACATCGCTTCCCAGCGCCGAAAGCTTGGCCGTAGCAGCCGCCGCCTTCTTTGCGATAGCCTTGGGGTCAAACTTGCCACCGGCAAAGCCCTTCTGAGGTTCGTCTTGGGATACGGATTTGGGTGAAGATGCAGCTGTGTCAGTAGGAGTAGCAGCGTGTGCAGGGGTGGCAGGAGTGGCGGGGGATTGTGGCAGCTTCTTCTTCTCTTCCTGCTTTTTCTTCCAGGCCTCGACCTTTGCCTGACGCTCGAGCTTCTTTCGTTCCTCTTCTGCAGCCTTGTCGGCGACATGGGCCGAGGCAGGTGTATCAGGTTTTGGGGTGGAAGTGGTGCCTCGACCGTCGTCGCGTGCGGTTCTGCTTCTTGATTCAATCGAGTCGGTGCGCCTAGGGCGTTTTCTATCGCGCGAGTCGTCACGGTGGTTGCGCGAATCACGAGGTCTATCTCTACTGCGATCTCTACGGTCTCTCACGGGAGATCTTTCTCTAGATCTCTTTCTGTCGCGCGAGCGGTCGCCGAGTGCACGTTCTTCGAAACGACGGTCACGGCCTCCACGGGATGGAAGGAGGTCTCTGTCCTGGCTGAATCGATCTCTCTGTGTACGTGTGAGCCAGTGAGGTCTGGTCAATGGCGAAAGTGGGCGCATGCTTACAGGCTCTGGAGAACGACGCCTGTAGTAGCGGTCGTCTCCTCGTCTGTCACGGCGGTCGTCCCCACGGCGATCGTCCCTTCGATAACGGTCGTCACGGCGCGAGTCGCCGCTTCGGCGGGGAGGTGAGCGGGGTCGTCCAGACATGGTTGGTATATAGCGGTTGGTGGGAGAAATGCCCAAGACAGGTAGGTTTGAAGTTCGCGGGGACGGTGACAGACGGCGAGATTTAGAGTTTCATGATGCGCTTGGCGGGGAGCTCTTGCCTGTTCGCGATGGTTGGTGTCAACCTCGTGCTTTCCTGTTTCCAAACATCAACAGTCCTTCCGTCTCGCTCTTCCCTTCCTTGATCTGGTCACCTTCATTTCACAATCCCTTCCCAGCTGCAACAGTTCTCGTCAATCTCATTGCTACGATCTGGTCTTTTCATTCCAACGCGCGCAACCCGCAACCATCACAATGCTCGTGCTCCGTCTTCCGCTCCGCTTGGCTGTCTGCGCAACTCCTCCCCATGCCCATGTCGCAACCCCGATAGTCGCATCTTCCTTGTCGGCAACCAGGTCATACCGCACCAAGGCCGATGGCACCACCTCGCCTAAGAAGGCCGATGACAGCGCCGCCCCCAAGAAGAAGAAGACTGCCGCCCCAGCCTTGTCCAAGAAGGCCCAGAAGGAAGCTGCTGCAAAGGCTGCCTACAAGCTCTTGAGCCCTGAAGAGAAGGCTGAAATCAGCGCAAAGGCCAAAGAGGCAAAGCAAAAGGAAGAAGTCAAGCTGCTCAAAGCCCAAGCTCTTTCTCCTCCCAAGTACAGACAGGTCAACGCTTGGGCTATGTACGTCAAGGCCAACACTGTCGCAAAAAACAACGGATCTGCGATTGAGCAAATAAAGACTCTGTCCCAAGAATACAAGAGCATTTCCGCGAGCGAAAAAGAAGACCTCAACCAACACCTCACCGAGCACAACGCAAAGTCCCTACGCGAGTTCCAGGAATGGCTCAACAGCCACACCCCTGCTCAGATTCTCGAGGCCAACAATGCTCGCGCTCGCCTGCGCAGACTGCTCGCTGATACCAAGTCAAAGTATGCGCCCATCAAGGACGACCGCTTGGTCAAGAAGCCCATCACCTCCTTCATCAAATTCCACAGTGAGCGCATTGCATCTGGCGAATTCAGTAGCGCCGTGTCAGCCGAATCCGCCAAACAAATTGCCGCCGAGTTCAAAGCTCTCTCCGCCAGCGAGAAGAAGGTTCGTCTCGATCCCACCATACCTCTCATACACGTTTACTGACAGCCCACTCTAGAAATACGCAGACTTTTTTGCCAAGGACCTCGAGAGATACAACAGAGAGCACTTGGAAGTTTACGGCTTCGAAGTCCCTTCGGCCAGAGTCAACAAGAAGGCCTTGGAAGCAGCCGAGGCTGGCATCGAACCATCTGTGTGATTGCGACCCTTGTCATGTGTAAATCACCCTTTTGGATAGAGCCTCCTTTTGATCCTCCAAGGATCCCGTCGTCCTTTGTCGATATGATCTATTACTCGCATGTCCTAAACTGAATCCTTTATTGTGGTATGGTATGGTCTGGTGGTCTGATCTGGTCTGGTCTGGTCTGGTCATACGAAGAGGCGCTATGGCCATCAGGCTGGGAGCGTCGACAGGTGGGGTGAGGAACAACACCAATTCATCTCGTGTACTAGGCGCGTAGTTGTGATACCTCCGTTATACTCTCATGTTTTGTGCTGGCATTTGTCCTTCTCGGACCAAGCGATATTGTATATTATGAGTGGCAGGAAGACGACGTTGAACTGTTGAAGTGATGGCCATAAAAGGCATCATATATCAATGCTTGCTTTATCGATACCAATGCCCAGGCTGATGCTCATGTTCCGACGCCGACGTCCATGCTGATGCTGATGCGAATGCTGTAGTCTCTCCTCCCATAATCTTCGTCTCTTGACGGCCCTCACCAGTGACTCGGCACTATCCTTCCTCCTCCTTTTCTTCAGTACAAGCAAATACTCGTTGATAATGCACATCATTGTCCTCTTCTCAGGATGCGAACGTGCTTCCTTCTTGCAACGCAACCATGCTGACATCGCCTTCCACGCCTTCTGTGTGTTCGTACAATGATGTTGTAACTGGATCTATGTCAGCAATCAATCATGTCTGACACAAAACATCGACGTACCTGTTCATTTTGGTCTTCGTATGTGCAACAAGCAATCACACTCTCTGGACGCTCCGTGCTCTCGAAGAAACCTTGACGCCGAAGGCTTCATATACCCTTCTTGCTGGTTAATGGTGAGTTCTCGCGAAGCACGTCTCATCTGTCAGGCACATAGTATGGCTGATGGCTGCTGCCCATGAAGAACCTCTGTGGCGATGGCGCGCCAAATGATGGTGCTGCCTGACCAACCGACGGTGCTCTCTCCTGAGGTGGCATTGGCTGCACTGCGGCTGGTGCACCGTGCACTGGACGAGGCACAACCTGCATTGCCACTGTCTGCGATCTCATCTGAGGGTACGCTGGTTGACCAAACACGGGCCGATGTTGTGCAGGTCGTGTCTGCATAGTAGTACCAGCGGCAGGTCTCACCTTCACCTTCATTCTGTCAGTATTACCATGATATGGGTCCAGCGTAGGATAGCCAGGATGAGGCTCTTCGCGAGAAGGAATGGGGTAGTCCTCCGGCTTGATCACCTCGACCTGATCACGAGTGCCGCCATTGTTGTAAGACTGATGACGGCGACCTTGTGACCTGGTCTGTGCTCCAGCCAATATCACATCGTCGTCAGGCACACCTGGTCTGTACACGTTGCGATGCGGAACTCCTCTAGGAGCAGAAACATGCGCAGGCGGTTCATGTGGACGGAATCCAAACTCTGGAGGGCCTGTGTAGGAGACTCTATCTCCGTACCCTCCCCTCAAAGTGGGAGTGGCTGTGAGATCAACGACTGGTGTTCCCAATGTCGGATACATGGGTCTTCTTTCAAGGCGGTCCCAAATGGGCACCTCGTTTGGAGGACGGCTCACACCGGTATGCTGTGGTGCCCTCGAGGTTGAGAACCCCTGAGTAGCAGGATGGCTGTGAGTCACCGGGACTTGAGAATATGCGGATGCAGGCATGGCACCACTGTTAGGCCACGCGCCAGGCATACTGTGCTTGGGATACTTCTCTTTCTCGGGCTCTGGACTCGATGAAATCTAGACGTAAAGTTATATGGTCTATCCGTAGATGTGATGAAAAGGAAAATAGATGAACTTACCCGTACATACTCAACACCGTCCGAGACAACTTTGCGTGGGGCATTACCTCGTTGATCAAGAGGAACAGAGATCTGACCGCCATGGCCGTTAGGTAGAACGGCCTGATCAGCACGCTGCTGTTGCATACGGGCATTGTGCCAACGAGTTTGGATTGCAGCGGGCAAAGCTCTGCCAGCCACGCGTCCTACAGGGGTGACAGCATTGCGGATCTTCTCTCCGACCCCGACATTGAGATCTTTGGGAGCCAAAGTCTGTTGCACAATCTCCAGACTGGTGTCACTACCGTCATCTCCAGAAGCAATAGTGTGACTGTCAGTGTCGCTGTCAGCATCGTCCAGCTCCTCATCGTCGTCATCAATGACAATGGTCTCTCGGAGGATCTCTTCAAAGTCCTCGGTATCATCATGTTCTCCACGCCATTCGATCAGCTTTGTCAGTGACATGGGTTCGACAATCTGGCGGGCTTCCTTCCAGGACACCAGTTTGAGCAGCTTGTCGTAGTCGGTGTATGTGTGCCTGATACGAGCTATCGTGGCCAGCTGTACCTGTCTGGAAAGTGACAGATCAGCTGCATTACCTACAGTTGTAGTGCCCTGAGTCCAGTTGATTAGTGTGCTCTTGAGAAAGTGATTCGGAGGCACGAACCTGCTCCCATGCGCGCTTATAAATCTCCTCCAGGTCTGCTTCAGGGATTTTTGGGAAGAGTTCACGGATGTAGTCCTTGACTTTGGTGCTCTGCTCGGTCGTTCGGTTATTGGCATTGAACTCGAGGCGAGGTGCAAAACGTGCAATTGTCCGCTCAAAGCGGGAAGTGGTGTCAAAGCCAGTATCGCGGACCAACTTGCCATTGACCTCACGGTAGCCCAAGAAGTTGCAGGCCTGATCAAAGATGTCGGAGCGGAAGTGGTAACCAACGCGGTGTACGTGGTGGGTAAGCTTCTGGGGGTCTGTAGGTCCAGGGCGTCTCGTGCCAGCCTGGTGAGTGGTCAGAAAAAGAACGGGGAGTAGGAGGAAGTGCTTTGTAAGGAGAATCCAGTTTGAGATGAAGGTACGCACGGAGACAACAGCTACGTCGACGCCTAGTTGTCTTGATTTTTCTTTACAACGCTCGGCTAGATCGGCGTAGCCAACAGGGAGGAAGGTGTAGCCTTCTTTTGGCCTTGCTGAGCCTTGAATGTCCTGAGTCGAGATGGTTCAGTAAGAAAGCTTGAGGGGATGAGCGACAAGGTGACAGACGTGGAGTTTGAGTTTTTTCTTTCTGGTCACGACGGATTCGAGTTGAACCTTGTAGGTCTTCTTGCTGCGTCGGTCGCGTATCTTGGATACAGAGCTCTGCCCCACTGAGGGAGCTCGTGAACCTGCGCGCACCATTGTATGCGAAATTCGAATGAGAACAAAAAGGAAAGTCCTTTGGAATAATACTGTGATCAGTGGAGGGGCGTGGCAAAGCTGTCTGTACAATAGCGGACCCGAACAAGCGTGCGACTGTTGTCGTTGCGAGAGAGGAAGCCCCTCACAAGCGCTGGCTGACCAGGCGGCAGCGACAGCTAGACTGTGGCAGGCGACACTGAGCGCACCTTCCGTGGACAGATGCGCAGAGGACAGCAGATACAAGTTGCAACGAGCCGGCCAGGAATTGGTAGCGCTCACTACCCTATACGCACGCGAGAAGGTAAGACGACTGAAACCTACGAGTGGCAGCGACGGTGTCTACGATCCCACAGTAGACCTCACAGCAAAGTGCGAGGTGTCCAGTGTTTGTGAGGGAAGGAGCAAGATGACATGACGCAGGACTTTGGCCGGTCAACTGCTCGGGCGTCAATCAAACAAGGCAAATTCATCCACCCCACCAAAGCAACCTGACACGGGAATGATAAGATTCATTCGAATTTCCATCAAGGTGATATGGCATTTGGCAACGGCAATTTGAGAGATGTTGCATATTCGTCCAAGAACTCAGTCTTGTGGTACAAGTGTCAATATATCGTGTCTTCAATTCTATGTGCTCCATGATCCAATTATTGCTACAACGTTTGAGAGTCCAAGCCAGCAGGACAGCTCTCCAAATCTCTTGATGCTCTCCATATCTCAATCAAGTACAAAGAGATACTGATGGAATGTACGACTTCTGCAAACCGAACTCGTGGGGTCTCGAAAACCAATCAATGACCATGACGGCGGAACTTTTGAGGGATGTTTGCTTCGACAATCTCCATGCGGTCGAGCTTTGCCTGACGCTCTGCCTCTTGCTCCATGATTTCGTGCTTGCGGAAGTGCACAATGTCTTCAGGGTGCGTCAAGTCCTCCTCGGTCGTGTCGTCTCCGTGAAACTTCTCGAAATGGTGAATCTCGTACTCGTACTCGTCGTCGCCGTGGTGGCCAGGACCGTAGCCAAAGTCAGGTAGCTTGATGCCGTGAGCATCGGCCACAAGGAACTCGGCGAACGAGATTGTGCCACTTCTGTCCTTGTCGAAGAGCTCTAGGACTTTGCGCACGACTTCTGCCTTCTTGTCTTCAGCCAGGTCTTTTGTGCTCTCATCCCTCAGGCCGTAGGTCTTGCGGATGTCGTCAGGGGTCCATGTGCCGCTGCTGTCATAGTCGTGAAGATTGAAGAACGAGCCGGCGTCAAACGAGTTGATGTGGTGTTCCTCTGTGACAGATGTCAGCGATGCTCTGAGCGTAGAGAGTGATCATAGCCTCACCAGCCATGTGTCGTGTCGCCCAGTCCGCGTCGGCGGCTATGGGGGCTTGTTCATGACCACCGCCATGAGCCGAGACCTTCAGGACACTCAGGAACACCAAGGCAAGTCCCAACAAGGATATTGAGCGTGAGCTGGACATGTCGAAAAGTTGTCAATGAATTGTTGGGTGCAATGGTCAGAAGCAACAAGACTTTTGGTAGACCCCTAAGCTGCAGGGACGGAGATAAGGCGGGAACTATGTACGTCACTCGACAAAGGCTCAGACATTCACGGCAGACGACATTTACAAGAACAAGTTGATGTTTTCGATATAATGCATGATCTAGTAGTCTGCATTGTCCATTGGATACAGAGGTAGAAAGTGGACCAGCTCTCTAGGATGCTACTCACTCGTACGTAAGTTGCTGCGACAAAGGAGAGCCAAGCGTGGTGAATACGCGGCTCTGCACGGGAATAGATGACCCTCTTCCGAGGCAGAAGAAACCCAAGTTTATTCTCTTCCACCCGTCACTGTTATTGTTTATTTATAATTCGAGAGGCATCATGTCGGAAGGGCCATTGCCTGTCGACAACCCATTCGTTGACCCATCCCTTCACGAAACACCATCGGCGCTGCAAGGCGAGGCTACGCTTTTCGTCTCCGAAGATGCCTCGCTAACCCTTGGGGCCGATGCGACAATTATTCTGGGTACGCTGCGTATCTCACTCCGTCCCTAGTATCTTTACTCATGCTCGACAGACGATCGCTTCGTACACAGAGAGGCCGCCAACTGTTGTGGACTATTGCCGACCAGTAGGTTCACCCCACCACCAACCCTTTCCTGCCTGCTAAACCCAAATTCCAGGATCAAAGACGACTCATTCCATTCCTTACTACAACATCCTTGACGCTTCGCTACATGGTCTCGAGTTGACCATCCAACATGCTCTGCCGACTTCAAAGAACTCTTGTCGGCCGTCCACCATCTCCTACACGCTTATCGACAAAACATCCATCAATGACGCCAAGTCATGGCTGGCCAAACTACTCGACATGGCATACGGCAACTCGCAGAGGTACAAGAGAATCAAGGTCTTGGTCAATCCTTTCGGTGGTCAAGGAGCCGCCCAAAAGCTGTACACCAGCGAAGTCGAGCCTCTTTTCAGAGCTGCTGGCTGTCACTTTGATGCACAAGAAACGACACACTCTGGTCATGCCATTGACATCGCTCGTCAACTCGACGTAGATGCCTACGATGTCGTAGCATGTGCCTCTGGCGATGGTTTGCCTCACGAAGTTTTCAATGGCCTTGCCCAGCAACCAAAGCCGAGGCGTGCTCTGCGAAAAGTCGCCGTTGTCCAGCTGCCTTGCGGATCAGGCAATGCCATGTCTATCAACCTCAACGGCACCAACTCGCCCTCTTTTGCTGCTCTTGCCATTGTCAAGGGCGTACGCACACCACTAGATCTCATGGCCGTCACACAAGGAGAGAAGATGTACTGGAGTTTCTTGAGTCAGGCCGTGGGCATAATAGCTGATTGCGACTTGGGAACCGAGAATATGAGGTGGATGGGTAGTGCCAGATTCACAGTCGGCATCTTGATCAGACTCCTTGGAAAGACCGTATACCCAGCCGAGCTCGCCGTCAAGGTAGACATTGGCGACAAGGAAGCCATCAAATCTGCCTACAGAGACGCCAGGAACCAAAGTCACGACATCTCTGGCAAAAGAGAGTGGGAGGCACATCAAGACCTGGACGGCGATAAGGATACTTCACTCCCCGCCCTCCGATACGGCACCGTGCTGCAGGATGTGCCTGCGGACTGGGAAAAGTCGTCCAAGCCCACGTTAGGCAACTTCTACTGCGGCAACATGGCGTACATGTCCGCCGATACACCATTCTTTGCCGCTGCCCTGCCTTCCGACAATCACATCGATATGGTCGACGTCGATGGAACCATCCCGCGCCACAAGGCAATCGAGATGATAACAGGCGTCGAGAATAACAAGACGTTTGACATGGATGTCGTCAACTACCGCAAGGTCAGCGCCTATCGTATCAGTCCAAAACTGAGACCCGGTCAAAAAACTGGATACATCAGCATCGATGGAGAAAGGGTACCTTTTGAGCCCTTCCAGGTGGAAGTCGTGGGAGGCTTGGGCACTGTGTTGAGCCGCAACGGAGCCGTCTATGAGTTCGAGGGCCCAAAATAGAGAGTATCGGGACGGAGAGGAGAGGCGTTCTTTTGAGCTGGTGATGTTTTTGTTTAAATTCTCCATGATACCCCTTCGGCGGTCAGTATAGACATTTGTTTTCTTTTTGGAACCAACGCGTTGTCGAATCCAGGTCTTTGTCAATCATAACTGCAAAGACTGATATGCAAACGAAATATCCCATTTTTTCCCTAAAGCATTTGCACACTGCGTATTGCCAGTTTCCGTGATCTAAAGTATTGGAATGCTTAGATGCACCTATCGAGGGTCTCGAGGTACAGCATACAGTCTTTTGACGTATCACGAGGCGGGGTCAGATGCAGGACATGAAGAGAATGAAGCAAGAATTTTGGAATGACTGAGCTCCTTCAAACTACTTTGGACATTCTTATCCAAAAGAAACAGGAAATAAAACAGGAACATTTGGGTATCATAGAAACACTCGGATGCGGTACACCAGTGATGAAAAAGTGTTGAGGAGCAGGTAGAAGCAATCATTGCTTCTCACGAGGCTCTGTGGCAACGCCGTTGCGGTCACGGAGGTCTTTGATGACGGTCTGTGGCAAAGTGTTAGTCGAGTACACACATGGCAGTCAAACATGACCAGGGAGAATGGTAATTGTGAATATGCCGGGGGCCAGAAAAGACTTACGGCCAGAGCGTCAGGGTTCACACCATTCTCAATCAGCGAGACACAGTAAGACAGCGATTGACGATCCAAGTTGGTGTTCTGCAAATCACAGAATCGTAAGCATACTATTAAAGAACGGAAGCCAATACAGATCATGAGTGTATTGATGTCAAACAAACAACGACCACATGTCCGACGCGTAAAAAACCGACAATGATAGAATTAGTCAACGTACAAGCAAGGAAGAAATCTCGTATAGAATGTCGATGGTTTCGCGCGCAGCTTTTCGTTTATCTTCTGTAGGAGGCATTTTAGAGTTGTGGTAGTGGTGATGGAGTTGATGGACGATTGATGGAGACAAATGGGAATGCTTTGTCTCGGCTGGGCGTGACTTCTGGAGACGCAAGCTTTGGCAACAACACATGAGTGAAGCACTATACACAGTCGACTCAAATCTCAGATCGAGTTTCTGTTTTGGAAACAGCATCAACATTATCATTAATCGTGAGAAACAATCTAATCCAGGCGCAACGCAGATCAGTACCTGATAGAGGCAGTAAACAAGGCCCGCATGGCTTTGAGGAAAGCAGCTAAATCCCGCGTCTCATTCAATCGCTCAACAACCGCATCGATGGCCTCGTCATCCAATGCGGGTTCCACCGCTACAACTTGGTAGTCTTTTGTCTCCATATTCAGCTCGAATGCGCACTGACGGTCCCAATCCCTCTCATCCACATGTGTATAGACAAACTTGATCCTGTCGTCGATGCCCAAACCCTCGATGCGCATGCAGAGATGGGACTCCCAGAACTGCAGCTCGGGCCGGTTGTGACGTGCTTGGTTGTCTAGTTGTCGCTGGTGATGATGTTGGGCCTGTCGGCGGGTGTTGATGGACTTCTGTAGCGACGAGATCTGAGAGCGGAGATCGTCGCGGTGGGCTTCGTGGTTCTGGCGCTGGAGGTCGAGCTCTTCGATTTGTTGTTGCATCTCTTCATGCTCTTGGGCTTCCTTGGTTAGGGTGTTCTGGTGTGCGACGGATCTGTTGGACATGTCCTCGAGCTCTCTGCGTCTTGATCTTTGAGATTCTGTAGCATTGTCAGTATGCTGGAGCGAGCAACTGCTGTAGCGTGGTTGACCGACCTTGGATCTCAGACATGTTGATGCGGAAATGGTTGCGCTCCTCAAGCACGCGCTTGCGACCATGTTCGATAAAGTCATCAAATCGCTGGGTAAAACGAGCCATGCGGTCGCGCAAATCATCGAATCCGAACTTGATGCTAGGAAGCTGGTCGACCATTGACGGCGGATCGGGAGTGAGGTAGGGGCCGCGCAAACCGCCTGCGCCAAAAGAGGCATCGAATCGCGGATGGCTGGGGGTATTCATGACGGCGGCCATGTTTGTGGATGCTCGATATGTGATGTGGTATAGACGGACCGCGATAGCAAGTATGTGTGTCGTGCTTGCCTGAACTGGAACTTGGAAGATTTGGAGTAAACACAAACTCCACTCGGCGTTGCCAGGGACTCGCTGCGGGCACGGACGACGTCAACTCGCGTCTCGCTAGGGAAGCCCGTGGGAAGTCTTCGCAACTCGAATTGGTTCTTGGATTGAGCTATGAACTATCAAGCAAGAAACCGCTCGAGCTATGTATTACAATCACTTGAATCGATTCTCTGGTTCAGAATGAGTAGGTAGGCTGGAGACAACATCTTGTTCTGTGATGATAATCAGTGGTCGGCACGCCCCTAGCTATAGAGCCGAGAGCCCCAGTCAAGTCCTGACGCGCTTCAATCTCGACAAGTTTTTGACGACGATTTTCTCTTTCACTGTTCCACCTCGACATATGCGACATCTAGAGCTCTCGGCCACTATCTAACACATATACTATTCCAACCTTCAGATCACACCGTCAACAAAATTCGGCGACCACCTTTTTCCCGGCAATGATTCAGTCCGTCTCTGGCCCATTATCACGCATAGCTAGGAAGAGGCCGCATGGCTGACCAATCCACCTTCGACCTGAAATATGGTCACTTTGGTCAAATCATCTACAATCCTGACGACCAGGCCTGGTTGTTCCCCAGAAACCTCGAGTCTTCATTTACCTTGCAGCCTCTCGGCACCTCGCAGCTTGTCTTCAAGTCGCAACAGTCCCAGTCACGATTAGATTCAACCAGCACCGAGAAACCGAGCGTCCACCTAAACCGTCAGCTGGCCGAGCTCCTCCACTATGATCCAGCCATTGCGCCGAGTACATATCTCCTCGCAGAACCTGCCCTTGTGTCGCAAGAGATTCAAAAGACTGTCACTCGTCATGATCCGACCGCTGGCCACTTGTTGGCTTTTGGCCGTGTGCCAGATCATACCATAAAGCGCTCTATACCAATCGTAGCATTTCCTGCTGCCGATCATGCCCACATATTGCGCCTTGTTCAGGTCCAGCCTCAGAAACACGGTTGGGAGCGAAACAAATCTGTTTGGATCGACGTTCCCCGAATCTCTGGCGAATCTGGAAACTGGCATGCTCCTCATCCTATCCGTCAAATCTGTTTCGCAGACGCTGACGAGGACTCTAATTTGGCCCGGACGCTAGCAGTTCGCACCACTATCGCTGTACATATTTTGCGCGTTGCTGCAAGGAAACATGCCTCGTCATGGAACTCCCTCACGAGTACGCCATCGCGTTTCCACACTGATCAATTGTGTACACTTAATCTGGATCTGTTTGGCGGTTTGGCTCCCGCCCATGTGGCCTTCAACCACTGGTATCCCAAGCAGTTTGCTACCGTCGACCAATTCGGCTCCTGGCATGTCTGGGATTCGAGTCTAAAACAAGTCCCTTCTGAGCATGGTAAGCCTGTCGAACTTTGTCGCGGAGCTACCAACGACCAAGCTATTCCAGACCATGAAACTACTGCTAGTCTCTTAGACGACGGTTGGGGCAGAGCAATATGGGCCGGCAACGTACAGACCATCATTACTGCCAGTAGAAGATGTTTGGGTATCTATGACATTCAAGGAAAGCCTGTCAGACTGCAATCTCCAGATCTTGGGATTGCCGGAACTCCGCACTGGATCCTCGACATCATGCTTAACCCTCAGGATCCAACTCTCATATTCGTTCTGACCTCAATATCTCTGTTCTGCCTACGCGTGCGGTGTCTAGATGAATTCGACCCGGAGAGTTATAGCACTGCTGGCGCTGAGGTTGTGTTGCAATGCAGGCACTTCAGAGACTCTGAAGACATGGGGCTTGGTTTGTCTAACTTCGTTGACGAGCTAGGTATGCCACACATATACCGTTGACAACAAAGCTCCAATGCTGACTTTTCACAGATGTTATTGTGTTGATAAAATCTTCCTTGAGTTCGCTCGCAACGAGCTATCGCTTCACGTTGGACGAGTCCTCTCCTCAATTCATGAAAGTCGCTGATGCTACTCAATTCGTTTTGCCCGAGCTTCCTTCCACTGCAACTGCTTCGCCTGCGGCTTTGACTTTCCAGATCCAGCCTGCGCGGTATGGAGAGAGCGGACACCACGAGAAACCATCCGGTCCTGGAAAAAAGTATCAAGACTCGTCCGTGAGGTTCTTTGTTACGACCGCTATCACCAGCGATATGACGATTGTGCAGCAACTTTATTACGCGTTACCTAGCACGGTGGCTGAGTCGTCACTGATTCATGTCGTGCCTCCCGATTGGCGCGGAAGACTTGCGCATAGTGTCCCACGATTGCAGGAGACTGGTTTCGTGGAACAATCAATAGTCAACCAAGGGCCAGCGAACGCCCGAGAAGAGCAGGATGAAACAGCGTCGTCTCTTGTTGACACAATGAAGTCAACCCGCGACAACTGGACCATGCTATACGAGCTCGCTCATGCTCAGGCTATTAGCGCAACATCGCAAGCGGAAGACTTCTCGCGCATGATCGTTCGGGTGGAGCAAGCCCTTAAGGTCTCTGGGACTGCTGAGAACGGCCATACACTGTTGTCAGAGCTCTATGATGATCAAGTCCTGGTGCCTGACATAGATGAAGCCGCTGCAGAATTCAAGGATATGATTTCTTCTAGGTCACAGTACGAAGAAGATATGGAACAGGCTGACCAGAAGTTACAACTTGCGTGCATTAGCAGGAACTTCACCCTGGGTCTTGGTCTCGAGAGCGATATGGATCTAACAGCCGTCTACGACAGCATCGTAGCTCATTGGCTGACACCACTATCTCAAACAGTGCCTGGAAGAGTGCGACTTGTCAAGGAACAGCTGGCGCGAAGAATCGCCGCTGGTATATGTCTTGCAAGCCACGTTCTCAGGATGCCACCAGTGAAGCCAGCCGAAGAGGAGACAGCAGCAGAGACGCAAGCTACAGAGGACGCCATTTCCTCACAAATGAACTTCCCTCAATCATCTCTGCCGACACCGTCACCAACAGCCACACCTTCGTTAACTACAGCTGCATCTTTGTCCAGTCACCCATCGACTTTGGTGTCCTCCGAGTTCGCACGTCTTCGACGTTACACCACGTTCTCGCCAGAAAAATCCACACCAGCTCCTCTACCCAAAGGACTAACTAATACGCTTGCGCATTGGACTCTTGGCGGCAGTCCTGATGAGTACGATTGGCTTGCTGTTCAGCGAGAGCAGGAGAAAAAGGCCGAGGAAGAGGATGAGGACCTGACACCGAGGGAGCGAGCGAGGTTGAAGCGTCGTGCTGAGAGGTTACTTCTGAAGCAGAGGCGCGAATCGCAAAAGGCATCTGCCATGGACCTTGCGAATAGCCAAGTCCCCGGCATCGTAAATGCGAGTCAGCCTGCATTCGCGACACCTTCTAGAAGCGAAGCACCGAGTGTGCCTCATTCTGCCAGGGCAGCAAGTCAGGGCACCCAGTTGTTAGCGAGCTCCCAAGCTCAGCCGAACATGTTTACTAGCCAAGTTCAGCCAGGGCGGTTTGGTGGAAAACCGGCAAAGAAGAAACGAAGGGTCGTTGGCTTCTAGGGAAGATCGGAAACCCTCCCCGCTCGCTGTATACTTCCGTATTTGTATAGTCAAAATGCCCCGTCTACGGTCATGTGCCACCTGACTTGTCGAACCCAGCTTCCTGGTTGTGTGAATCTGAGATCGAACCCTTGTCGCGAATCCTGAGGTGCCGACATCCGCATTGGATACTACTCTCAAAGGTTGGCGCAGCAAAAGCCAGCAGGAACAAGTGTGCTGTCATTGAGGCTTGGCCCGCAGTGAGACAATCATGTGCCCATCCGGATGATGGTCGACACGGCAGATGCGTGCAGGCGCCATTTCGAATGATTGGACGTCTTTTCGAATCAATGGTGCGAAGACGACGTGCTGATACGGGGGTTTGACTCTGCGCACCCTTGCGTCGTCTTTGAACTGCTTTCTTGACTTTTTCCATCAGGGGTCAATCGCAGTTTTCGGCGGTGTCCGACAGAGGAGCGTGAGGCTGTGATAGAGCTGTGTTCGAATTGGCGGCAGGAGCTAATCGCACCAAAGGCTTCCTTCCCCGAACGCAACCCCGCTATGACATTATCCAGCAAGGCTTAGCTGTGTGAATAAACACAAGTGTGCCAGATACGCAGGTGTGAGGGAGGAGCCATCTTCAGTAGATTGTACCCATCTATATGATTGTGACCTGCCACCACCACCATGTTTCCCTGATGTTACACCATACCCTTCCTTTCCATACCGCCCATTTTGCTTCCACTACATATCCCTCCAGAAAGAGGGAGGACCAGATCATTGAACATACAAGATCATCGATACCAATATCCATATACTGATACCATACATACCTCATCCTCGAATGGCCTGGCACAACCTAACAGTTCCATACGTCGGTCTTCGTTGCTCAATTGCGAAACCAGAATACTGACCGTAGACTAGGAGTTCTCCCAAGATAGTCTGGATCAAGACTTCGAACTCTTCTCGTCGACGACCCAAGCCGACAACCAACTATATAGTTTCAGCACACCACTGCCAATAACTCACCCAGCGTCCATTAAGACGTCTCCTGATGATCGACATGGAGCAGAGAGTATGAAGTTGCCCACCAAGAACGAGAAAGCATGGCTGGCTTGGTGCCATGATGGTACTATCCAAGACACACATGCACTGCCCGTGGTCAAAGTCAAACCTAGGCCTTCGATCAGTGATAGTGGTTACGGCTCTGTAGATTTTACCGACAAACATGGTGCCGAGGCGGGACCAAAAGCCACTCCAAAAACCATTGGACTAGCACACAGTCAGGTTCCAGAATACTGCGAAATCTGTTACGAGGAATCGGAAAAGCGTCGTTACTTCAGCAACAACGCGGACAGAAGGTCAGTTCTTTGATCTTTCTACCGTTGTGTGATCCTAACCACCTATAGGAAGCACATGCTGACACACACTCGTCCTTTCAAGTGTGATGTATTCGGATGCGACAATCACAACGGCTTTGCCTCTCCACATGACTTAGCACGACACAAGAAGACGTGCCACAGTATGTTGACTGTCAAGACCTCGAAGTTCTACTACCGATGTGCTGCTCCCGCTTGCCAGAAGAAAGACAAGATATGGCCACGCAAAGACAACTTCAAGGCTCATCTCGAAGGGACACACAGATACGATGAGGCTCAAGTTGCTGAACTGCTGGTCAAGTACATTAAGCACCACTATATATGGTAGCATTTCAGTAACTGACGATTTGATAGATCTGAATGCACCCCTGACTCTATGCAACTGCCCTGTCGAGTCGCCAGTCGGCAGAAGGCTAAAGGCAAAAAGATCAAGACTAGACATCTATCTCGCAAGGAGCTTCTATCAGACGACGAGGACAGTGACTACGCTGAGAGTTCGGCCGGACATATCCAGTATGGCCCTGAGCATGCCAATTCTTTGCCTCAGCGTCATGCACAAAGTTCAACGCTATCAGTCTCTGCATCCTATTCTTCCGAGTCTTCCTTACAAACACTTCAGCCTCTCTATCTAGGGACCAGACGTACCGATTCCCCGACCATCCTGATATCCGATGACATTGAAGTCGACATGCGTGCACAAGCTTCCCCCATGGAGATGATGGACACCTTGGCAGACTTCATGGACGACATACATTCCCCGTACCTGATGATTGGTGTGCCTTCATCCCCGGAATATAAGGAGCCACCACTGGCTGCTTATAGCTCCAGCACATACGCAAATTCATTGTTCGAGTCCGACTTGGACGATCCAACCACGGACACCGATTTCGACATAGACTCAGGCGATTGTGATAACATTTTCCAACCTCTGCTCAGACTAGCCGTACAATGCTTGTTGACTGCTTATTCTCCATCTCGTCAAATCGCACCAGGCAACAGTGGGCAACAGTCATCGAACTCCAGCTATCCGTCTAGCTTCGACGATCACGCTGGAGCCGATGGGTTTGGAGCGAGTGGTCTACCCTTTCATCCGCTTGGGAGCAAGCGTAGACGTAATTTAGCAGAGGAAGATGATGGTAATGAAGATGAACAGCCACCAAAGCGAAAGAGCAGGGCTGCTCGATCTGATGAGGATCTTCCTCCCGTGGCATGCCCGTTTGTCAAGTTCGACCCGCTCAAGTACGATAAGTGCTATACGTTCGTTCTCAAAGGTGTTTCTCGAGTAAAGTACGTGGTCTCAGATGATCTGATAATGCCATGGTTATGCTAATCCAGAGACTCAGGCAACATATTGAGCGTGTGCATAGCATACCTACCCACTGTCCCAAGTGCTACTCAGTCTTCCGCAATAACACAGATGCTCGAGACCGGCGCGTAAGAGCAAACACATGCGAGACCGCCCCCGAGCGCCGTCTCGAAGGCGTCGATGAGTCGACCATGCGAAAGCTCAAGCGTCGTGTTACGAGCAGGTCGGCCTCAGAAAGCTGGTACTCGATGTTTGCACTTCTCTTCCCGAGGGCGAGGAAGCCGGAGTCACCTTGTGAGTCAGCGTTTGATCAAAAAATGCTTGTCCTGTTACTGATACATAATAGTCATGGATACTACACTCTCTGCCGAGCTCTCGGCCTTTCGCGACTTCTGCACGCATGAAGGACACGATATAGTGACGACTCTTGTCAACGCTAACATGCCTTCTGGCAGTTACCAGCAAGATCAACTTGCAGACTTTACACGACAGGTTTTTCAAAGATCAATAGAACAATTATTCCTGCAGTGGCAAAGTAGATCCCGCGCTACTACCAGTGACCCGATTGTTATCAACCACTCTACACTTCCTCCGACTCCACCTTCCACCTTCCTTCAGGACTTGAACGACATGGGTATCAACGACACTCTGACGACAGCTGATGAGGAACCTTTGTTGCCGGAGGCGCAGCAATTTCATGATCTTGACATGCCGTGGATGAGCAATGGACCCCAACAGGACACTGAAGCTCAACAGCAGCAGCAACAATGGATGTGTTTTGGAGAAGTTCTCCCGATGGATCAGGGGCAACAGTTTTGGAACGACCATGGAGTTTTGGATGGAATGGGTGGCTGGTCTGGGTGAATGACAGATAGATGGAGTGTCCCCTCTTGCGCCTTACTGTATGTATTATGATTGATGAACATGTATAGAAGTCTTATGTGGTATATATGATTAGATATTTTCTTGTTTATATAGAGAACCGATGTTACTCCACAATGCTTAATACTATCGATGCTGATGGCCGATAGAGTTGATCACAACAAGCAGGAAGCGGTAACCCGAGTCCAGCCCGAGAAGAGTTGTCTGCTCTCTTCTTCCGCTCCAGCTCTCTTCGCCGTGTGTTGCTAGCCTATTCCTTGTTGTGATTGTTCTACTTTTTTATGATGAAGTTCCAGTATTGCTTTTGAGAAAAGGCAGGGTGGCATTGTTGACATATCTTTGCTCATATATAGCAATAAGGGGTGTCATAGTAGGATGTATCTGTTGTTGTCTTTTCTGGCTAGGTAGCTAGTAAGGCTTTGCTGATATCGATGTAGCTGAGTCACAATGTTTGCGGGGGGGTATAAGCAGCCTCCCCGGTGTATTAAAGCATGTAACGCACATAGCTATAGAGATGTACAATGGGTCTTGAGAAGCAGTGCAGCACCCAACGAGAGACAAAACTTCATCAGCTTTCCGTGGCTATAGCTTCGATGCTGGAGAACATTGCGCGTTTCTATAGACCCAAAAGTGCCTTCCTGTTGCTGTGGGAGGAGCAAGCAAGGTTACATCTCAAGAAAGACCTCGTATTCTCTCCTTACGCTCCAATTTTTTCGCCATCTTCAGCGCTCTTTTGCCAAAATTGCCCCCAGACACAACAAGCCACGGCGCCTCTGCTTCCTCTTCAATAAGCACTGCTGCGATGTCTTCTACACCATATCCCAAGTCGATCAATTCGCTCAACCATTCAAAGTCAAAGGCCAACTCGGCAGCTTTCTGTTTGAGGAGGTCTTGTACAAGGTTCACGTCTGAGTCTATGACTGCTCTCATCAAGGTGTCGTCGGAAGCTGTGAGGACGACGTTCTGGAGTAGGGATGAGGAGCGCTGGTGTCGTGGACGGGGGTCTGCTGAGTCGCGCCGTGAAGAGGGGCTGGAAATGTTGATGTGGTCTTTGTATGCGCTCTTGGGGCTTGGAAGAGGTGTACAGAGATCCTCGAGCGGCTTAGATTCAATTTGGAGAGGGCTCGTGCTATAATTCGGATCATCTGCCCAGGATATTGCTTTTTTGTCTTTGGCTGTGGCGGTATGGTTCGTCCATGTTTTCCAAGCTTCGTGGGTCCTTGAGGGATATCTGTGAATATCCACTCTCGCCATTTGTGCTAGACTTTTTTCGTTGTCTGGATGGTACGGAGATTCGAAATCGAGGATGTTGGCTTGATGTTCTGGTATCCTTCTGTCCTGGAGTGGAAGCACAGATACGACACTTTCCAAAATGGCAGGGATGATAGGAAGCCGAGTCAATATACGGCCCAAAGGTGCATACAGAGGAGTTTTCGAGGGTTGATATACATCACCGGAGCCAGTACTGGTCGCAGGTGATTGAATTGACTTTTTCAGGAAGGCGATCTGCCAATGGGTGTCTTGAAATACTTTTTGAGAGGGGAACTGTTGGGCAACAGATTGGAGGATCCAGCACAGAACTGCGTTGCTGAGCACATGGTTCGGCTCAACAACACCACTGAGCAGCCTTGAAAAAAGATAGAGCCATCCCCTAGGAAAGAATTGACAGCTTTGTCGTCCGATATCATAGTGGCAGCCTGGAAACCAAGTCTCGTATACCTGAGGTGTCGTGGTGTGATCTGCTCTGGTTGCAAGACACGGCTGGAGGAAAGGCAGGCGATCGTGTATAGAGCAAGCATGAAAGACTTTTTCCACGACGCTTGGAACGACTTCGTTCGCAAGTGTTGGACATGAAGATATAGCTCCAGTGTCAATACAGCCGTGGCTGACGCCGCCGATTGTGTCTAGCAGAACCATGATCTTTACAGGTGTGATAACATCCCAGCTAGCCCTTGTGCGGAAGTATGTACTCTGGTCCGAAGAGGGTTTGTCGTTCTCGCGAGTCGATACATAAGTTTGGTAGACCAGACCGCATAGTTCATCAGTCGGGCTTTTGACAATGCCACAATTGTCGATCATGCCGACTACGCATCGCAAAGCGTAAGCTCCTCGACCTAGACCAAATAGCCATATCTCTGTTCCATCATCGTAAGCTCGAGTGATATAACGATATATCTCAAGGCAAAGTGGTCCAATGTTGTCGGGTGCTGCGCCGAGGCTGTATGTCAAGTAGTTGCAAGTTAACCCGTTGAAGTACTTGGCCCTCAGTCGCCGTGAGGTATCTTGGATCTCTCTTGAGCCTTTTCTAGCATCCATATCGATACCCGCCATCTCGGCCAACAGCTGTATGTTAGTTCGCGTGCCATGTTCCGGTCCGCACCAGGTGCCGTCGCAGAACACAATGAGCTTGTCGGCCGAGGACGAGGAAGGTGTTATAGCTTTGGAGTCCATCAATGGTCAGTCTGAGATTATGCAGAGATGGAAGCATGAGATGGAAGCGACTATCGGCTACATGTTCGATTTACCTCTGCTCCGTCGCTTGGTCATTAAGGTACATGCATGACGGCTTGCCTCGTAATATGTGCGCGTAGCTTGCTGCCGTAGCACGATACGCTGTTAAAGAATAGCACCTGGACACTACTACTGTTTTCAATGCTTCCAAGCGACGGATTGTTGGAGCAGCTGTTCAGCTCTGTCATTCATGCAGCGTTGTGTTCGAAGTAGCTGCTCCTGCTTGAACAGAGGAGGCTGGTTTGTAGAACTCTGGAAGGAAAGTGCAACCGGCCGAAGCAAGCTCGGTTGAACCTTCCCTCAGCTCCCCAAACGTCATTCTAGAAAGCTCCAAAAAGTTGACCCGCATGCTCCAGCTTCGACGATCACCAGAACTGGACTTTGTGTTTGCTCTCTCAATTCACACCCTTAATCTTCCGTACTAGCAGTCAAGATGCCTGGAAAGTGTGTGCACAAGGGCTGCGGCAAGACCTTCGCCGACGACAATGAAGAATGCGTCTATCATCCTGGTCCAGTAGGCAATTCAACTGATCCAGTGCTTTAAGCATAGCAAGCTGACTGTTTTTTGACAGCCAGTCTTCCACGAAGGCCAGAAAGGATGGAAGTGTTGCAAACCCCGCGTCCTGACCTTTGACGAATTCATGACCATTCCTCCCTGCACAACGAGCAAACACAGCACTGTAGACGACACACCCGCCGAAGAACCCAAGACCGCTCCCGCCGATGCCCCTACACTGGCACCCACATCTACACCCGCTTCTGAGCCAGTAGCACCTGGTCGCGCTCCCACAGCTCAAGCCCCACAACTGCCCGCCTCGCCCGCTCCCCCAGAAGACGAAGACGATGACCCAAACACACCGGTACCTGAAAACGCGACATGCAAGCGCAAGGCCTGTGGCGTGACACACAAGGGTGCACCTCGCAGTGACGACGAAAACTGCCAGCATCACCCTGGCGCCCCCATCTTCCACGAAGGTAGCAAGGGTTGGTCATGCTGCAAACGCCGTGTGCTGGAATTCGACGAGTTCCTGCGTATCCCCGGTTGCAAGACCAAATCACGCCATTTGTTCGTGGGTGCAAAGAAAGACGACGGAGAGGAAAAGTTGGAGAGCGTAAGACACGACTTTTATCAAACACCCGACAAAGTCATGGCTTCGTTGTATTTGAAGAAGATTGACAAGACCATCTCAAAGGTCGAGTTCCAAGACAAGGCCGTGGACTTGGATCTGAGGACGAGTGACCGCAAGAGGTTCCAGCAGGTCGTACCGTTGTTTGGCGCCATCGACAAGGCAAAGAGTGAGTTCAGCATCATGGGCACAAAGCTGGAGTTGAGGCTTGCCAAGGCAGATGGCGCTTCATGGCCCGTGTTGCGTGGAGATGAGAAGCACACTGGCGAGATCATCCAGATGGGACGCGCAGGAAGAGCATAGGAACGGTCATTGGCAAGCATCAAAAACATTCATTGGCATACCTCAAAAGACAGAGACATATTGGAAGCACCGAAGAGTAGTTCGTTTGGAAGCAACGCAAAGGCTCAGATTAGAGATGCTGCAAATTGCAGTGATTTGCTCCAGCAATTCCCAGCGATGCAATAACAACACAAAGAAAAAGGCCTCCCTATCCTAGCGAACCGACGACCGCATCCAAGGAAAGGCAAATGATGAGCGAGAAAAGAGAAAGAAAAGAAACCTCAAGCTCTGTGCCTCCGCGCTAGCAAGCACGCAACATACTGTTCAGCCGCAAAACTCTACTGCACGGTAGGAGCAGGAGCCTCAAACATGTCATCGATGCCATCCTTGCTCTCATCGCCCTCTTCGCTGTCCTCGTCCTCGAGCTCCTCGTCTTCCTCTTCAAAGCCCGTCTCCAAACCTCCCTTTCTGAGTCTGTCCTTCATCTCCTCTCTCTTCTCCTCCTGCCATCTCATCAAGGCAGCAGCAGCATGGACTCTAAAGCCATAGATGCGGGGTTCGTAGCGTCTTTGGGTCTTGGGTGGCAGCATGGCAGGGTACACCTGGAAGAGAATGTTGTGGAAGGAGGTGCCAAAGTAGGCGCCGTCGATGGCGTTGTGGCGAGATGACTTGGGATTGTAGATGTCTTCGCATTTGGCGCAGTAAAGTTTTACGGTTGACGTGCCGGGGACGTCGTGGAGACCCATGGGCAAGAGGTGTTGTTGGTCGCAGATGACGCGGGGGCATTTGCCAAAGGTGCCGGACTTGTACTTGTCGAGCTTTTTGCATGGCGTGTTAGTCGGTGGTGTTTTTCTTGTGTGTGTGTGAGGGTCGTTTGTGTAGATTTGATAAGAAAGAAGGTAGAGAAAAGATCAATGCTTACCATCTTTGCGAGACCTCTAGTCGTCACAATGTAGCGTGCATGCACGAGACCATAGAGATGTCTGGCGCTCTTTTCGATTTGCTCGCGCATGTCATCGTCGACCTCCATGTCAAAGACGTCGGTGACGAGATCGAGCGCATACTGGTAGTATTGGACCTCCGTGTTAAGGCCGGTCAGGTTGAAGCGGTCGGTCAAGTAGTCTTCGTCGATTTCGCAGTAGTACTCATTGCCGCGAGACGAGACGAACTGTATCGCCCAAGAGTTAGCATTCTGAGATCTTCTGATGAGAAAGCGACGCGATGAGGATGGTGCAAAAAGAAGCGTCAAGGCGATGTGCGCAGCCTCCATGCGCAACATGCGAAACAGCGAGTTCCTCTTGAAGGGTCATGGCACAGCAACATATTTCGTCCTGACGCTCTCTAGCATGGACATCGGTATAGAACTCAAGGAGATGACGCGCCCTGTTTATCCAAGACTTGTCGTAGGTCCATACGATGCCATCCCAGTTGTAAGTCATGTTGGTGTATGTCGTATGCAAGCTGACAGTCGCACGAACTTTTGCAACCACAACATCCTTTTAGTTTGACGGCAATCCACCACGAATTTCCTGCAGTTCGTGAAAGCGCTGACCGTTCAGCGCTCACGCCAGACTCACGGCTCGCCGCATGTGATGGGTTTCTCTCGTCGACCAGCCGATACCTCGCTCCTTTGCGCAAAGTGACGGGAACCAAAGGAAAGCATGATCACAACGAAAAATCACTCACCCAATCCCGCCAATAACTGGTGTAGTCGCTGTCGGTCTCGCTGGCGAAGTTGTCCATGGTTTCTTGCAATTCTGTTCCCCGACCGCGGCCGTGGAAAATCGTCAGGGTCCAGGGAATCCGGCGATCTGAGGTGATCTCTTCTTTATTCCACACAGTCGATTTATCTTGTTGAAGCGCTTGGGATTTATGGTCGGCTGATGTTTGTGGTGATTGTTGCTGTAGATGTTGCAAAGCGAGCTTGATGTGTGGTGTTGTTTGGCTTTGGCTTCGAGGCTTTTCAGGAAAGAGATGAGAGTGGGTTGGGCGTTGCTTGAATTGGGGATTTGACTACGACCATCACTACATATTCTTGCTTAACACAACTCTACAGATTAACATTTTGTACTGTGTCTACTAGAATAGTTGTCAAGAAGGTTGCAAGACTACCCTGCGATATATGCTGAAGTTGAGCTACACGGTATCTACAAGAAATCTGGAGTGAGGCAGCTTCGAGAACGATTATTCTCCTTGGGATATGGTCACACGACATCACCGAGCCGCTGTTCCGCAGGTTGGTTCATGAATATTTTCCAAACACATACTTGGTGCTTGTCTATCGATTCATATCATGCAACTTTTAGGCTAGGTATCTTATGCAGTCGTGTCAAAGGTGGTGGGTGCCCTAGACTCTATAGAGACAGGTTCCACAAGCCATCACCAAGGTAGTGGCCGTTTTCAAGACCTACACCCTTCTTCTTCTCCTTCATGTCCTTAGTGCTCATCTTCAGAACGCCAACCAGGCAAGCACTCTCCTTGCCTTCGGCTTCAACAGCGACAATGTCACCTGCTTGCAACTCTTTCCCTCCATAGCCATCGTTAGCTTCCTTGTCATCCTCGCTGACCGAAGGGTCGGGCAGGCGACCACCAGGCGATGTCAATCCAGGTACCATGAGAGCAGCGCCCGAGAGGACGAAGCGAATGGCACCACGATCAATTCGTATCCTGTCAAAGCATTGAGGGTACTTGTGAACGAGAGAGAGATGGGGTATCAGAGGGTCGTCCATGTGTTGCCAGAAGAGAGGAGTAGAACCAAGAACGTAGAGTGAGACGCGATCGGGTCTGTCAACCAAGTGTCAGCTTATGTGGTTACGGTGCTGGCGGTCTCGTGCTGGACAGAAAGCGTTTGTGGTTGAAGTATGGAATATCTGGGCCTGCTCTTTCTGGGAATCGACGTACACCTTGATGAGATCGATCTGTTCTTTCTTTGGCATGATTTCATCCATATAGGGCTCGAGGCGGGGGTAGGTCTCAATGACCTTTGCGCGGATGGCGCGCTGGGCCGACGACTTGACCTTGCTTTTGGCGCCGGGTGTCAAGCTGGGGAGGGTTAGTTTCTCGATCGAGGAGCGTCATTCTTGACTTACTGACTCTTTCTTGAACATGGCGACGGTTGATGTAATGTGTGTCTAGAAAAGAACGACCGATTGCAATTCAGCAGGGTCGTCACCGACTCGCTCTTGCTGCCCCACCACCGACAGCAACCCCGCGAAATGCCAAGGCGACTGCGCATCGATTGTTGCCGCCTGCCTGTTTGGAACCTTCTGGGCCATTGAGTCGCGCTGTCCTCGATATTGTCCCTTCGTTCTCCCTCGTCGCTCCTTGTTTCTCAACACATCACCAACACCATGTCTGACTCAAAGAAGAAGCTGGCTCTGGCCATCATTGACTTCCTCAACACCTCTCTCAAGGACGGCACCCTTCAGTCTGACGATTCGGAATCCATCGAGATCGCAACCTCATGCATCGCCGAAGCCTTCCATGTCGACCCTACCGACAAGACTGCCATGACACAAGCTCTGGGCGGACAGAACCTGCTCAGCATCTACGGCGTGTACGAGAAGCTCAAGGGCAAGAGCACCGCCAGCACTGAGGGCGCCAGCAGCGCTAAGGAGGCACGCCCTTCTACCCCTACTGCTTCCTCCAAGGGCGCTAACGAAAAGTCGAATGCTCCTACAGCCGATTCTGAGTCGCTCAAGGCCCAGGGCAATGCTGCCATGCAGAAGAAGGACTACGCTACCGCCATCGACTACTACACCCAGGCTCTCGAGATCGCCCCCCTGAACACCATCTACCTTTCCAACCGCGCCGCTGCCTACTCCGGTGCTGGCCAACACGAATCAGCCAAGAACGATGCAGAGCTCGCTACTGCTGCTGACCCCAAGTACACCAAGGCCTGGAGCAGACTTGGTCTCGCACGTTTCGCTCTTGGAGACGCTCAGGGCAGCATGGATGCATACAAGGCTGGTATCGATGCTGAGGGTAACGGAGGTAGTGACGCCATGAAGCGTGGTTACGAGACTGCCAGAAGAAGAGTTGAAGAGGAGGGCGGTGTCACCGAGGACTTTTCCCGCAGCGCTCCTGGTGGCGGTGCCGGTGGTATGCCTGATCTTTCATCCCTTGCCGGCATGTTCGGTGGTGGTGGTGCAGGTGGCGCAGGTGGTGCTGGCGGCATGCCCGACTTTGCCAGCCTCATGCAGAACCCCATGATGCAGCAGATGGCACAAAACCTCATGAAGGACCCCAACATGATGAACAACCTGATGAGCAACCCTCGCGTCAGAGAGATGGCCGATAGATTCGGTGGCGGTGCCGGAGCTGGAGGTGCTGGCGGTCAGGGCGGCGGCATGCCCGATCTGTCCAGCTTGATGAACGACCCCAGCATTGCTGAGATGTGAGTAGATGTTCATCGTTTGTACAAGATCGCGTCACTGACAAGAATCACAGGGCAAAGAACTTCATGGGAGGTGCTGGCGGTGCCGGCGGCGCAGGCCGTGGTGGCAGATAAAGCAAGCAGGGTTAATGGCATATTCATGAGAGCGAGCAAATCTTTTATTCAGTGCGCGCTATGATAGACGCAAATGATACCAGTCCAAGCATGACTTTCATACAATGCATGCATACGACACTTGGGGATGTGTAGTATAACAAGTTAATATACAAGAGGCGTAACAACCCCCTCCGACCAACCAACGCCGTGCCGATCCTTTTGTGGCCATGAGAAACTTGTAAAGATGTGAAGCCACAAGGAGCAGCTCCAGAAAAAGAACAGAAGACAAGACGAGACAAGGCGATCAACCCAATCTTCTGGGCTTGGGACTTCTGGAACCACCAAACTTGAGTCTGGTGGCATCCTTGACCGAGCTGATCTTATTCCTGACCAAGTAGCCCTCTGATCCCAACAGGGCCTTTGTGACAGCCTCTCTGCCCTTTCCGAAGCCACGCAGCACAACTTCCAGACTGTGCAGATCACGCATGAGACCACGTTCTTGGATTTGCTTGAGCACGAACGCAGCAAGTTGGTATCCAGCATCATAACTGCCACGACCAGCCTTCTTGAAACCAATGTTGCCGGCAGAAAGAGACATCAAGACGTCGATTTGCTTGCCAGGGTTTGCGGGGTCCTTTTTCGGGGGTTGGGTGAGGGTAATGTGGGTGTTGTGCTTTGTCGCGTAGATGTGCATGCGGTGCGGTTGAGGGGGGCCGACTTCGATGTTGACGCCTGGAGGTCCGCTGGAGCCGTTGCTGCCTAGGCGACTGATCCAGTCGCCGAGTTCGAGTGGGCTGCCTCGTCTGGTTGAAGGTGCGGCTGCAGCGGGGGGTGGTGTTGAGGAGATGGCGCGAGTGAGTGGTGACGGAAGGATGGAGGAAGGGCGGACGGCCAATCTGGCCAGTGGTCGGAAGACGTTCATGTCGGATGTGTGGTTGGCGACAGCGAGAGATGGTAGTGGCAGGCAGGAGCTGTATGCAATTGGCAAGCACGAGGCCTGGATTTCTTTGGAGATGCGGCGGAAGTCGGCCTTGGCGCTTCCGCGTTTTTTGAGTAGCTGCAGTCACTCTCGAACATTCCGTGACCAACAGCGGGCGACACCTTCTGGAGACCCTCTGTCCTTTGCCTCTCACACACCACACACCCCAGCATGAGCTCGTTAAGTCGACAAGTGCTCTTGCCTAGAGCCGCCACAAATACCGCTCGCAATGCGCCTTCGTTTCAAGGCCGAACGGCTGCGTACCGCCGGATATCCACACATGTCTTGAACCGCTCGAATGTCACATCTCCATTGGTCTCTGCCGCTGCCTCAACACCCTCAAGACTATCTTCGCCATTCCTTCCTGCCTCTGTCGCCACCACCTTCGTGCGCTCAGTCTCATTCAAGGAAATGCAGGCTGAGCGCAAGCGTCAACGCGCTGCTCAAGGATCCGCTCCCAAGGAAGAGCCCAAGCCAGAGCCTGCTGCTAAGCAATCAAAGGATGCCGAGACCAAGTCTGAGCCTGCTGAAAAGGCAAAGAAGGCCGACGAGCCCATGAGCGAAGCCGAGAGAATCTACCAAGCCACTGCTGCCCGTGACGCCGGTGCCTACATGCCTGACCCGGAAAACGATGCGCCCAAGAAGGAGAAGAAGAAGGAGGGCGAGGAGGCTGAAGGTGAAGCTGCCGAAGGCGAAGGCGAGGGTGCCGAGAAGAAGGAAAAGAAGGACAAGCCCCCACCACCAAAGCACGGCAACAAGACCCCATGGCAGGTCTTTACCGAGACGCTGCAGACCGAGTTCAAGGAGAGTAAGGAGTGGAATGAAGGTACCAAGCAATTGTCTGGTAGCATTCACGACTTCACCGAGAACCCCAACGTTCAAAAGGCTCGCGCCGCATACGAGAAGAGCACTGGTGCTCTTTCGTCCGCTGCTGGAAGCACAATCAAGACCACCGCTGGAGCCATTGGCAAGAGTGCTGCCTGGACATGGGACACTAACGTTGTCAAGGGCATCAGATACGGTGCTGGTGCAGTCGGTTCGGGACTCGAGAAGGCCACTCGTCCTGTAAGAGAGACTGAGGCATTCAAGAACGTCAAGGAAGTCATCGATGATGGCAGCTCCATGCGCTATGGTGGTTGGGTCGAGAAGGAGGAACGCAGAAAGCGCAGAGAGGCAAGAGAAGCAAAAGACATTGCTGAGGGTCGCAGACCTTCGGGCGAGCCCTTAGTGGAGGACCCCAAGTGAGTGAGATTGTTTCCTTACAACAGTCATTCGTGCTAATATCAGTCACAGTGCCGGAGTCAACGTCACCGTTCACAAGGATGCCGCCTGGAAGGAGTCATGGCGCGAGTTCCGCGACAGCAGCAAGACCATGCAACGCCTCTTTGCCTTCAAGAACACCTACGCCGAGTCCGAGAACCCCTTGATCTCCACCGCCCGTAGCATCAGCGACCGCGTGGCTGGTTTCTTTGCTGAGAACGAGACAGCCAAGGTCATCAAGAAGTTCCGCGAGATGGACCCCAGCTTCCAGATGGAGCCTTGGTTGCAAGAGATGCGCGAGTACATCCTCCCCGAAGTCCTCGATGCTTACGTCAAGGGCGACACCGAGGTCCTCAAGCAGTGGCTGAGCGCAGCACAATACCAAGTCTACGCCGCCTTGATGCAACAATACACTCAGCACGGCCTCGTATCTGACGGTCGTATTCTGGATATCCGCAACGTCGATGTACTCAACGCACGCCTGCTGGAGCCTGGTGACATTCCCGTCTTTGTCATCATGTGCCGTACCCAGGAGGTGCACGTGTACAAGAACAAGAAGACTGGCCAGCTCGCCTCTGGTATGGAGGACAAGGTCCAGCAAGTCACATACGCCATTGGAGTTACCAGACTCCCCGAGGACGTACACAACCCCGAGACTCGCGGATGGAGACTGATTGAACTTCAAAAGAGCGCGAGAGAATACATCTAAGCTCGCAAGCTCACTCTTCCATCTTTTCCTCGCACAACGCACGGCATTACTTTCTTGTTCTGCATATTCCCGGGTTTGAGTTGCAGCATCTGTATGAGCTCTTTGTCACGGCGTTCTTTTCCCTGGATCACACTCTCCCATACTCTAAAAGCGCTTTCTCGGGAAATATTCGATGAATCTTGTTTCGCGGTCGAAGGAGAACATCCTCGTGTACTTTAAGCATTTCCATGCGCCTACCCTGTATTATACATTTACGCTTCTGATGTATTCAAATTTCTTTCTCAATGCCTCTTTACCTTCGAACGAGATACTACTCGTATCGACTTAGGGTGTCAGATCATTCAAACATGGACTAGCATTATTTTCTGTAGAGACGAGAATGTAGTTAGCGTTCGGAGTAATGTCCTAAGGCGGTGAAGTGTGAATGCAACCAAAGCAAACAGTTCGGTACCTTGGGAGAATCGATGACATCAACCTTATCCAAGACTATCATCGCTTTCTGACGAGTCCACAGCATAGCTCGAACAGGCAAACGACACAATCACGACAGTAACTGCAACATGTTCTCGACGCCCTGAAGAAATCCCGAAACCATTCTTTTCTAGAATCGTAAATACCAAACAAGGACATGACAGATGGCGGCCAGAAACACAAGTCGTCGGCGGGTAAGCACTGAACCTCTTTGTTGTCACAAGTGTCCAGCAACTGATGCCTCGTCTCTAGCATTCCACTTCGCAGCCGGTCTGGGCTCCGGCGTGACGAGCGCTTTCCTCCTACAACCCGCCGACCTCCTCAAAACTCGCGTCCAACAGTCGTCCAGCGCATCACTTTCAGTCGCCCTCAAGAGCATCCTCGCAGGCCCCTCTCCCATACAACAACTATGGCGCGGCACCACACCATCCGTCATTCGAACAGGCGCAGGCTCAGCCCTCTACTTTGGCATGCTGAACCAATTGCGACGAGCAACTTCCACCACCACATTAGGAACAGATGGGAAGTCAAAAACAAGTCTTAGCAAGCCTGCAAATCTAGTTACGGGAGCTGCAGCAAGAGCATTGGCTGGCTTTGTCATGAGCCCAGTCACCGTCTTAAAGGTGCGGTATGAGAGCAGTCTCTACGCCTACACCTCACTATCCTCAGCCGCAAAGGACATCTTCAAGACAAACGGCGCCAAAGGCTTTTTCGCGGGCTTTGGCGCAACCGCCGTCAGAGATGCACCATACGCAGGTCTCTACGTCCTATTCTACGAGCAAAGCAAGACTTCGCTGTTCGGACACTTGGACGTTGCCGCACCATTAGCGAACTTTGGGTCTGGAGTTTTGGCTGCTGCTGCGGCGACGGCTGTGACGAATCCGTTTGATGCGGTCAAGACAAGATTGCAGTTGCAGCCTGAGAGATACAGGAATGCGATTAGTGCTGCGAAGAAGATGATTGCCGAGGAAGGTGCCATGTGCTTGTTTGATGGGTTGGGCATTAGGATGGCGAGGAAGGCTATCAGTTCTGCTTTGGCGTGGACGGTGTATGAAGAGCTGATTCGTAGGGCCGAGGATAAAATCGTCACATAGAGCATACGGCTATATTTATCTCCTCTCTCGATCAACTATGGTTTATGCATGGATGCATGATTGTATTATGGCTTTCTTCTAAGAAAGTGCGATGGTGGCTGCTTCCATCTCGTAAAGTCCTCTCGGGCAGCTTCTGCATATCCGGACCTCAATCTCGACAGCTGATGTTTACAGGTTGTACTCACTCCATGAACTTCCTTTTTCCAATGCACCTTTCCGGTAGAGGCCCCATCTACATGCCATCTATCAATTTGTTGCCCATCAATGGCATACTCTGGAGCTAATTATCAACGCGCATTGTCTTTCAATAACGCCAAACTCTCGGCCAACACTTTCTTGTAGCCATGACCTGAACATCCTCATGTCAACAAATCACACCCTCATATGATTGCATGCTGGTATACCCCAACAAACAAGACTTTGTTGATAGGAATGGTTTGCCGATCCAACCACTTCTACCCCACCCAGTGCCCCATATCTCCAGCAACTCAAATTGGCGAACCCCATCCTCCTTCATGCTTTGACAATCAACTCGCGGCTTACATTAGGTGTCTCAACTTGACTGACTTCATAATACTATACCATGATCAGCGGATTACCATTGGACAAAGTCTGATGGGCGCACCCAATCCACTTGCTGATCGCGAAAGAATGTATAGGATGATGGTTCGAGAGCAGACAACCAATGAGTCCTTGGACAATTGACTTCCTGAGACTATCCTCTGGATTCCGGGAGGAGACGTCTCAAGTTACGCTTGAACTCCTCTCTTCTTCGTGCTGGCCTATATGAAGGCTCTCTGCTCCTGATTTCTTCTGTCTCCTTTTCCTCATCATCCATCTCATCATGCACTTCAACTCCGTTGTTCTGACTTTTGGTCTTGCTGCCACTCTGGTGGCTGCTGTCCCTGTCGAGGATCTCACCGACCCCGGGTTTCCTATATTCCCACCCATCCGTGACAGCAACAACGATCCTATTGATGTTTCGGGATTGCCCCAGTCTGTCGTTCGTCTATCTATTTCATCATGATGATACTTAACGCTGATTCATCTGCTTCACAGCAAGAATGTCTCAAGCCGAAGAAGTCAGCCCCCAAGGAGGGTGATCCACAGCAGCCACCCGAGCACCCACCTCAAGAAAACATCATCCCTGACGACAAGGACTGGTGGCCCAGAATTCCCTGGCCCATTCGCCGTGGACATCCCCGCAAAGAAGTCGCATACCATCTCGAGGACCAGACCATCAACAAGATCTGCAAGAATGGTCAGAAGCATATGTCTGGCGCAAGGCCTTTCAGAAAGTTCGAAAAGCACGTCTTCGGCGCCCTCAACAGATGCAATGAGGTTGACATGCAACGTAAGCACTGCTTCATACATTTGAGTGTGCAATACTGACTTGAGTGTTTCTAGCTCTGGAGGATCTGTTCTGGGATGTCAACCACCAATGCCACATCATGTGAACAAAGAAGCTCGAGAAGCCTCAGGACGGAGGGACTATGGCGGCTGCTGAAGAGGCAGAAGCATCAGAGGAGAAGGATGAAGATATGGCTGCTGACGAAGAGTAGGTGATTGAATGCTTTTTTAGTGCTCTCGACACCCGAACGGCAGCTTGCCTCGAATCAGTCACTCCTTTTTGACGTAGATAGCTATACACTAATATTAATCAACGGATTTCCGACTGATTCCATTCCTTGATAGCATGGTGAGCGCGCTGTCGGAAGATGTTTGTGTCAGGATCTGTATGAAGAAAATCTCGTGAGGTAACAAGGCAAGCACAGACACAACAGCCAGGTCAGAACAGAAGCTATAAGTACATCTGCCACAGGATTCCATCAAGTTCGACCCCTACATTCCTTACCGATTCACATCAAGAGATCATACTTTTGCCCCTAAGTCAGTGGGAGATAGACCCTCCGAAAGCAGTGCCACCTGGTATTTGCACCGAGAAGATGCCATGTTGGTTGGTTGGTTGGTTCCCCAAACGCGATGACTGTTTGAAGAGCCTGATTGGTATCCAGCGGCTGAGCCTCAATACATATCTGCAAGATCGGTAGCTCATAAGCGACGTTCCACCGATGTAGGCGCCGCATCGTAGTTCAAACTAGATTGTCCTGAAAAACGGAGGAACCGAAAGTCATTGAGCGAGCAGCTTGTGTATAAGAGCAACATACCCATCGCTGGTGGCAGATTGTAAACTCGTGAACTTGAGGCGGGCCAGTCAGGCATGTCAAGCAGCCAGTGTCATCGGGAGCTTCCAGAGACTTTGATACCCTTTGTCAACGATGACAACCAGATGCCCTCGATCTATGTCAAATCCAGGACACATGCGCTTTCATTGTCTGAGTCTTGGGTTTTGGACGTTGAAAGGTCATCGTTTCATAACCAAGTGGCATGAGATTGTCGCCTGCTTGACTGAAGAAACAGGACATGCACTCGAACTGCTCCGCATCAACAGTCTGTTCGGTAGAGGCGGCAGCTTTCCTTTTCCACCACAGCTTCAAAGGTCTCAGCCGTAAACAAGAAGCGCAGTGCTTCTCAATCTTCTCGTCACAGACGACTGGTTGGTGGGGTTTTCCATTCAAGATTGCGTGGCATGGCTGTGCCCACCACCCATAACCTGAAGCGTTTACATTTGAAGAACTCGTCGTCTTGCTGCATTTTCTGTGCATCGAGTATGCGCATCGTCTCCCGATTCCGAATGACCCATTTTGAGTCCTTCGGACGACGAGCACATTTTCTGCCTGCTTCTCGATGTCGCTCTGCGTTAGTCGTGATCCTCTTGATATCTTTTCACCTAGTACTCGCGGTGATATCCATTGTATCTGGCACGGAATTCTGTATCCTCCTGTATTCTCTTCTTGTGCTTTTCGTGTGACTCCCTTCGTGCCTCGAGCACTCTCGCCCGATATTCTGAATCGTTTTGCATCTTGTTCTTCCTTGGTTGATATAAAGTGGCCCGATATTCTGAATCGCTCTGCGTCTTGTTCTTCCTTGATTGACAGAAAGCCGCGCGATATTCTGGGTCCTCTTGCAATCTCTTCTTCGTCATTCGGTTGTAGTAAGTGTCCACGGAAGCAGGACGCTTGGGGTATGAGGTATCTTGTAATGTATCCGGGTGTGTGTCCTCGTCATGTTTGGGTACTAGATTAAGGCGGATCGGCGTATGGGAGAACAGGCGTACGATTGTCCAGGCCCGAGTGGGTTGCTTGATCGATGGCACGAGTCTAGTCCAAAGAGACAGCATGTCGGCGCACTTCGAGGTGCCTTGCCAGGCAAGTGCAGAAAGTGCTTTCGAGGTTTGGCAGGCGCGTACCACTGCTAAGACTCGACGTACGCGAGCTGCCGCCGAAGCAGACCGCTGACCTTCTTGACAACCACATGCCTTGAACCATCATGACCTTATTCGACTCCTTCGGTTTCAGGGAAGAGCTGTGTACTCCATCAAGGACTCATTTTGATTTATGGTACTATTGGCTTTGCTATGATCCTTGCGCTCAGACAAGAATCCCTAGATCTATCGACAAAGAGGGCAAAGCAATTGTCCTCTGGAATCACACAAACCTGCATAGACCCAGGCTGAATCTGACTTTGCCTATCTACCGTACTCACCACTCTACAACTCCTCACCAAAGCTTCAGGGTACCGTGTTCAGACAATGATCAACTTTGTAGTAGAACCGATGCCACAGTATCTTTGACCATGTTCCTCATTTCTGGAGCTTGAGAGCTTTTTGGACAGAGAGAAAATCTGTCATGCAAACCAGCATAATGATGCAAAGCACGTCTCCAAGTCACCTCAGTCACTGGAAATACAAAGATTGAGCAAAGCCATTGTGGATCGCCGCCCATGTTGCCTATCAAACTCTTCTGAACCTCATGTCAAGATCAAGAAAATGAACAACAAACACTAAGATTGCTTTGAAACCCCCTCTGGTCGTTCAGGATGGAATGCCATGCGTCTTCTCTCAAAAGCATTCCATAGTCCACCACGCCTCGATATGGCCAGCAATCGTCGAATACTCGAATGAGCAAACCGAAGATGATGCTAGAGAAGCAAATGTTTGCGCAGCTACCGCCAATGCTCGTGAATGGTGACCATGAATACAAGATTCTCTGATCTCAGATTGATTGATAGCCTCACAAGGAGTATTGACGCAAACCACAAACTATACATCCCAAACTCTGAACGTCTGGAGCATGGGAGTGCTCTCAAAGACAAACCACGAGCTTCAGGGGCATAAACATGCTTGACCGTTCGTCTCTCGCAAGCAGAGTAGGTACCGGAGTCGTGTAGAATGCATAGTATCTTCCGGGGCTCGTTGGTTTCGACATGGAAAGCAGTGTTGGTATAAGTTGAGATGGAGACCTGAGTCTCACTTCCTTCTGAGCGACAGCAACACACAACAGGCACTCGCTCAAGCTCACACCTACCACAATACCTCTATCACAACTCCACTGCCACGACACACCTATCACAGCACTCTACCTTGTCTCAAACATCACCTTCTAGCAAACAAGGCAAGAGTTCGACCACGAACCCTCCCGTTTTCCCCTTCTAATTCTCTCCTTTCCAGCAACAATGTGCCGCCGCACCCGCTACAAGAACGAAGGCTGCGGCCACGAACACCAAATTCTTCACGAAGTATGCGACAAGGCCCTAGCCGGCGAGCTCTGCGCTTCTGTGATGTTCTTCCAGCCTCTCGAGGGCTCTTGCAGAGCTTGCCGCGAGAAGAAGGAGCAGGAAGCCTGGCTCGCTGACTATCATGCCATGATGGAGGAGAGAAGACTGGCCGACGAGGCTAGAGACAGGACCAACGAGGCTGGAGACGGAACCAACGGGGAGGGTGAGAACAGATGAGGGGGTCTGTGACTGCACGCAGACTTTGGTTGTTGACTGTGTTGATGGCGACAACAGCTGATGAAGGGGTCTGATGAAAGAAAGAGCAGAGGCCAGAGAGGGCATTGAACAGAGGCACTTCGACAAGCACTCAACGTCAGGGTCTCGATCTTCAGCATGAATCGGTTTGTCTCCATGCTCGCATCTGCTCCTCACTGTCTGGTCGAAAGGAGAAAAAGGGATTGGGCAGCTTAGGAAGTCGCTCCGGCCCAGAGAGTTGGTAGATGCGCCTGCAGTAGCGAATCCTTTTATTCATCTCCTACCAAAATTGTCAGACATGAACGCATTTGACAAAATGATCTTGCATACCGACAAACCGTTGTTCATGCATGTGGATGAGTAAGGGTATTGACCTATATACGATCACATGTTCGTTCATCAGGACAGAACCCTGATCTAGATCATGACGGCACCTACACACGCATCTTGGTCCTGTTCAGAAAATGGTGCCTGCATGCACGAACAGCGGTGTGGCCAGAACAGGCATGTGTTCAACTGTATACATCTCCTGAGCCTGACAGCCAGAGCGTGTTCGCTAGCTAGCAGGTCAGGCGCACACTCGCGATTGATTCGAATAAAGCAGACAGATTATAGTGAATGGTAACCATAGTAGTGTTGTCATACCATCTGGTGCTCTTCGGGGACAGGACTGTATTCCGGCCAAGAGGTGCATGATGGAGTAGTGGATACTACCAGTATGGTCCTGAAAGAGGAGCGGTCGTTGAGGACTTACTTGAGCATTTCTCTCTGGTTGTAGCGCAACTTTATGCGGAACCATAGCAGAGCTCTGAGTCCATTGGCGGTATAAATTTGAAAATGGCATCAGGCACTTGTAGAAGCTCACGATGGTTTTGGCAGGCTGGTGTCCTCATGTGTGTGTGGGTGACTGGCTTGAAATGAACAAAAGGCTACGCACGTAGCGTCTCTTTGTTCGAGCTGTGTTCATGACCCTCCATGTCAGCTTGTGGGATGCGAACAAGTACACGTATGCATGTCTTGCAGAGAGCAGCATTCGAACAGGTGAGCGGTGGCGCCGTAGGTGTGCTGATTGGACTACAATATGTGGGCATAGATGGAGAGGTGGGAGCAGAATTCGAACGTGTCGCATGAACCAGCGCATCCAGGACTGGAAGAAAACATTGTCAAATCAGACGGTGCATGTGGATCTGTATGGGTATGCAGCAACGAATGGGCAGCTGCGATGCAATTGACGCAGCAGCTGACGCCGAGGACGTTGACGAAAGTGTTTCGAATGGCAGAGAGGTTGGCATGCGGCTAGCGAAGTTTAAAGCCACAGTAATATGCTCACAGTTAGGACGGCAGCAGACACGACTGAGCAGCGGGTTATTTGAAATGGACGGTGGAAGGCACACGACGATTGATGCAATGGTCGGTATGGCGCGAGGTGGATTGGGAATAGGTCGAAGAAAAGAGTGATGTGAAGGATTTCTGTGTCACCCTGGAGCGGTCTCGATGCTTAGCGGCGTGGGGTCTGGTAAAGGAAGGAGCGTTGGCGCACCCGGTGGCGGACCTTTGACCGATGGGTGCACTCATTTTGAGTTTCTATCGACAGCCATGTAGGCAGACTGGGCAGGAGCAAGCTGTCGCGACTCCCTTGGGCTCAAGTCAAAGACCCAAAAACAAATCACAGGACACGACGTCTACTTCTTCGCACCATTGACGGCTGTCATTTGTTGATGCTGCCACTGCCACTGCCACTGCCACTGCCACTGCCACTGCCACTCCATCGCCCCATGCCATTTACGTAGCGAACTTGTCATTGCCCGCCCTTGCCCTTGGCCTTGTAACCGCAGAAGCAGCTTCCGATGCAACAAGACCGTCCTCGCAAACTGCAGCGCATCTCCCAAGCATGCGATCTTTGTCACCGACGCAGCATTCGTTGCAGGCCCAGCAATGAGGACCAGGACCGCTGCCAGAACTGCTACGACTTCGATGTCGCCTGCACCTATGAGCGTCCTTCGAAACGCAAGAAGCACCCCCAAGCACCTGCCGCTCCCGCCCAACCCGCTCAACCCTCGGCGCGTTCTTCGACATTACGGAACGCTCTTTCCTCGGACCTGGTCTCGGCTGCCACTACCGCGCCCTCCACAACAACCTCGACGCGCAACGACTCGATAGGCAAGGCCAACGACTTCGCCCTCGTGCCTGCCCTCGCTTCCCAAAGCGACACGACCGAAATCGACCTGCCATGGAAGGTCTTTGCCCTCTCGAGCGAGCCCATCATCCTCGACCTCTTTGATGTCTACATGGAGATCGTCTATCCACTGTATCCCTTCTTCCACGAGGCCACCGACAAGGCAAAAATGAAGAATAGACATCATTTGACCGACAGGGGCTTCTTTGCCTCTGTCATGTCCATGTGTGCTCTGGCTTCGGCACGTATCCGCGACGGCGCTCTTCCGACCAGAATACCCGACGCTGTCAGGAATCCCGAAGCATCGTCCGAGGTCTTCTTCTCTGCCGCAAAGTCTGTCTTCACGTCCGACTTCGACAAACTCCGTGGTTTCGACTACATACGAGCCTGCGCACTTCTCTCCTTGACCAGCATTCAATACGGCCAATCTCTAGATGTCCAGCAGTACTCGGGCATCGGCAGCACTCTCATCGCCATGCAACGCTTCTACGACGAGAAGTATTGGCCCAGTGGCTTGGAAGAATATCAGAAAGAGACATATAGACGTCTTTACTGGGGGTCCTATACTTTGGAGGTCTTTACCGCCGTCGTCTGGAACTGCTTCATACGCACTCAGGAAGTCCATTTGAATGTTCGATATCCCAACGAGTATGACGACGGAACCATTGCCAGCACCAAAATTGAAGCCCCTCCTGGTCAACATAGAGTTAGCTGGCTAGTAGGCTGGAACTTCACCATCGATCTGTACCGTGTCCTGGAACACGTCGTTAACAAGTCTCGTGCCAAGCGCTTCAATCACGACGATCGTCGTAGCGTTGATAGTCTCGTCTTTGGCGACGCCTTTTCCGAAAAGAGTGTCATGGCTACCATGCTTAACATGTACTACGCCCTGCCTCCACAGTTCAAGTCTACCCCGCAGATGACTGGTGACCCCACTCAGGACATTTATGCCTTCCAGGCTGCAAACATTCAGGCAACGCTTCAGCTGCTTCGTATGATGCTGTTCTCTACGGAGGACGGTCCTAGCGTCGACAGAAAGTGTGACGTGGCAAACGAAGTCCTGACCGTTTTCCAGACGATCCCTCATAGGTACCTGAGGGCTATAAGCACCCCTATGATCTACCAATTAGGAAGCATTGGGGGTGTGCTTGGTTCTGTGTTCGAGCAACCCCTGCAGCAGCAAGTCTATGAACGTGTGCGCAGTTCGCTGTTGCTCATGGCAGAATTGCTTGAGACGTTAGAGTCCAATCTCCATCGCTCTGCAGGTGCCAGCCAAGGTCTGTTGGCTCAAGTTGAGAAAATCGACCAGTATATGCAAACCCAAAGGGGTGTTCCCCAAACCGTGCCGCCACAACACCCAGCACAGCCCGCCGTCGCACAACCACCACTGGCAATGCCTCAACCTGTCTCAGAACTCAACGGCAATGGCACTGGTGCTGTTCAGCTTCCAACAGATCTTGCTTTGGAATGGCCGTGGCCAGTCTACCAGGAATACCCTTACTACATGGAAAGCAACGGATTCTAAGGACATACCTTGTTATGGATGAGATTCAAGGATTTCCTTTGGGGCATGTGGGCCAACTCCGTGGGGACAGCTGAGCACACCGTCTCAGATTTTTAGTCCCCGACGACCACATCGCTCCGATACATGGCTACCAGTAAAGCGGCTTGTCTCGAGTAACCGAGCGAGCTCCGGGTGGCCGCCCTTATGCTCGTATGAGTGCACACCCACAGCACTTCAGCCGTTTGAGATACAGTGATATGGAATGTCAGGACGGCTAGAGGACAATCTCCAAGAAGCCGACCTTCTACACGAGCAGGAATCGAATTACAACAATCGATTGCCTGTCGAACACAAACACGATCAGAGCCAGTTTGTGGCACCTGGTCGCCCCAAGCATCGGTGGTCGGGTTGAGCATGGTACAGGTTGTACGCATGATAGTCAAAGGAGAGCAAGAGCCTGTTCGGATTTGGTTATTGGTTTGCCAAGTCATGAATCACCTTCTTCACTCAAGTCGTGTAGGGGTTCCATCAGTGTATGTTAGCAGCTCCTGTTGTTAAGATAGGACAACCTCGAATTCAGATTGTATCTCGTGCCCATATCGCTAGGTGCTGTTTTCGTGCCCAAGTTATCTGATAAGTAAAAAAGTGTTGGATTGCCCAGGTGTGTGAAACCGAGTGTTGCGAAACAGAATATCAATCAACAATGCTACGGAATTTTCTATGGTGAGGTTATGTATTACTAGCTGTCCTTCTGTCCAATCTCCTGTCCAATCTCCTTGTCCAGTCTACTGTTCACGTAGAGTAGGGTGTCAGAGTGCTTTGATCGAAAAGCCATTAGGAGAGCTAGAAACCGCTCCTGTGTGCTTTCGGAGGATACGTTGCTAATTCGTATTATCAATGTGCTACGGTGTCGCACAAGTTGTGGCAAACGCTGCCATGTTGCTTCTTGTCCTCGAGAGCAAAGATAATCACTCAAGGTGGTCTCTGTTATATTGATATCGAGCAACTACAACTTTGAAGACTTTAGTCCGGTTGATCATAGGTGCGGAATGAGCAGCAGGTGTGCAATAGAAGATTACGATGGCAAGTCCAATAGGTTACGCCTAAAAAGGGTAAGAATTTTTGAACCTGTCAAAAAGTAATGGCGAGGGCGGGAGCGGACCCCGAGAGCAGAGACTCCTAGAGCCAGGGCGGGCAACAGGCACGACACACTTGCTCGAGTACAGTAGTATAGCAGAACATGTGTTCAGTACGTCTGCCTATCCATCATAGTTCTTTGACCTTAGGACCCTTCCCCACACAACCCCAACCTACCACGTATACCTCGGAAGCAGAACTGGAGAGCAATACTTCAGCAGTTCCGTTTGCCTAGAACTGAAGTTGAGAGTGGAGCTGACACTTGCAGAGAAGTCGGATCTTCTCTCGTCCGTGTGCGTAGGAGTCCATTTCGGTTCTCATGTTTGACAGTGGCGTACGCAAGCACGATGCTTGCTCGGTGGAGGTTGCGAGACAGGAAGCAGGACTCGCTTAGGCAGTCATTCGATTGCCACGTAAGATGTGCATTCATGTGTATCGCGGACTTTATCCCGTGAGACAGAAACTACATGCATACGTGGCGCCGCTGGAAAGAGAGTAGTGGTCCAGTGAGAAGAGACCATATAGGGCTGACTACACCCTTTCCCGCCGTTCGACGTATGTGCTCAGCCACAAGGATGATGCTTGCACAAAGAACGACGTTCTGTTGCCCAACACTTCGCAAGCCAGCAAGTATGGTTGTGTTGGAGGTTTTACGTCGCAATACCATGCCTTACCTGACTATCCAACCAATCAACGAACGGCATAGACCATGCATAGAGGATAGGTAAATCTTCCAGGTCAAGGCAGTTAGAGCCGTGAACGGCGCGAGGGGAAGAGCGCTTAGAGCAGGATCAAGCGGAAGCCGCGGAGATGACGGATGTCGATGCTTAGCACGCAGCCATGGGGTTTTGCTCATGGCATTTGTTTCGGCGAAAACCCGCGTCATGGGTGCTTAACAAGCTCCCTCCTCTCTTTTCGCATTCGCACACGGCATTTGCCTTTTGTGCATCCCGGACACGTTTGCCATGAGGGATATCTGTATGGTTCCTTTTCTCGGAATGCAGGGATGTGCGAGGCGACAGATAAAGTGTAGCGAGTTATGGTGTACGGCGCCCACCTGTTCTTATTGCCATGAAAATATAGATGGTGCTCGGACTCGCCAACTAGCGATATGAGACCATTTACTGGCAAGCGCAAACGAGTCGACAGTTAGGGTGGTGGCCTTACTCAGAGTGGGTAGTGAACAGACCAATGTTCCTGCGATTGGTACGCATGTTCTTGCCGTAGACTCAAGGAGGAAGCTGAAAAGATGGAAGCGAACAGGTGATCCATGACTTTCGGCGAAGCGCCTACGCGGCGAGGTTTATGCTTTGGCATGTTCGTGGTGAGGCGCAAGCCTGGGAGCTGGGACGAAAGCATCTGACATCTCACATCTCCATCCATGATCCCACAGAATGTGGTTCTCACGGGAGTAGGTCCGATGACGTTCGCCAATTGCGTAGAGAACAAGGCAATAGCTCGTTTTAGCACCTGGTGTTTAACACCTTAACAGGAGCGATATCGAGCTTCCGACTGGCTAGTTGCTCGAGCTCCGCGGAGCATGGTGTTTAGCGTGTACACCATAGTGTTAAGGCCTTATAGGAGGCTAATCTTACTACGTACAGTTAGTTTAATGCTAGCGTAGCGGCTAGCTAGAGCTTAAAGCGAGAGGTAGAAGCTCTAAGGACGTAGCGTAGCCATCTATATACACCTTATTAGTACTAGTATAGATAATTAGAATAATTAGAGCTCTTACTTACCGCCGAGTTAATAGAGCTAGTTTAGTACTAAGTCGCTACCGTTAATAGGAGCCCTCGGCCTTAGCTCGTCGACTCTATAGAGCGCTCTAAGCTAGTAAAGCGTATAAGCTCCTCTAAGCGCTTAATAATAACTAAGTACTTAGAGCTAGCTATACGCTAAGAGCTCTTAAAGCTCTTAAGGAAGAGGAAGAGAAGGAGGCCGTGGAAGAGCTTATAAAGCTAGTAGAGGCGCGAGTAGCGTAGTCGATAATAGCTAAACTAGCCGCTACTAGAGCGAGTAGCGTAAGAAGGACCTTCTCGATGTCCTTTAGATTTATGCGCTAGCATATAACCGCATACTAAGCTCGTACTAGTTCCGTCGTATATAGAAGCACTAGAAGTAGAAGACTAGCTATAACTATACTTTAATTAAGAGGAGGGTTTAAGGTATAGTTAACGAGCGCCGGCGCGTATAGTAGCTAAGGATAGAGACCTCTAGAACTAAGAACGAGACGGACTATACACTTAGCATAGATCGCTTTATAAGGGATATATAGGACCGTACCACTAAGGAGAATAACGCTATGTAGTAAACTACTAAGGCTTAGAGGCGCTAGAGCCGCTATATAGAGCGTAATCGAGAGCGTATAATAGCTCGCTCTATAGAGTAGTGCGTAATTAATGTATTAAGCGATAAACACTATACCTTAGAGAGCGCTAGCACTAGCGCCGGCGCTAGCGCTAGTAAAGGTAAAGGTAAATTCGAGACTAGTAGCGTTAATACTAAGCTAGAGGTTAATGTTCGCTCTCTACCTTAAGGCTAAGGAGGAGCGCGCTTAGTTTAGCGTAGATAGCGAGGTAGTAGCTATAGCTCGAGTAGTAGCCGTAGAGCGCTTCCTTTATAGGAAGAGCTTATAGTAGACCTTCTAGACATCGCTTAAGTAGCGTTTCTACTAGCTAGCGCTACTACTACTACGCGAGTAGCTCTAATAGCTAAGATCTTAGAGCTTCGAACTAAGGTAAGCGAGCTTAAGAGTGCTATTTAATAATAAGAGGCTATACTAGCTTAATTACTATAACACTAGTAGTAGCTAGCGCTAGCGCTAGCCCCTTTAAGACCTTAATTTAATGCTTAGTATACACTAAACTAGTACGATATTAACGCTTAGAACTAGCTACGTTAATAGTATCTATCTATTACTCTACTATAAGGTACGCCTCTATAGAAGGAGGAGGGCATATAAAGCGAATAGACGACTAACTCTAACTACTAGTATATATATATATATTCGTTATTAGTATAGCCACTCGATAGAAGCTTACTACCGCTTAATTACTAAGCGTAAGGCCTTTTTTAAACGCTAAGTACGTCTATAACGACTAAGTCCTACCGAAGGCGTACTTAACTGCTATTCTAACCTTTAATAGGCGTCTATTAAACGCTCTTTACTTAGAGGTAAGGTATCGGAAGCTAAATTAATACCGATATAGCGCTATAACTCTAGGATAGTTATTATATGCGAGGTCTCTATATACGTAGTACCTCTCGCGAGGTAGTAGTAGTGTTACGATCTAGTATTAAGCGTACCGGCTTCTAGCTCGTACACTACCGATTATTACTATATTAGGAATCCTACTCTAAGGATTCCGCTAAGACAGTCTCTCTCTATAGAGCACTCTATAGCAGGCGGCCGCCTAATGCACTCTACTCCCTCTAATCTCTTACTCCCTCTAATTCTATTAGAGTAGATAGAGTAATAGAGCATATAGAGCAATATGTATAACACTCATTACATAGTTAAGTATATAGGTAGGTAGGACATTATTAGGAAGTCCTACGTTTAACTTAATTAGTTATTCTAATAGTCCCTTTAGTATATACTACTACTTACATCTACTTTACTACGCTTAACACTCCTCTTTACGAGTCTAACCCTATAACTAGTTATTCTCCCTAGAATAGTTAGCTATAATAAGTAGCTCCTCGAGCTTTAAAGGCATAATTAAGCTCTACTAGATTAACTAGTTGTTATTACGGCTATAGAAGGGGCCTACTAGCGAGCTAACTAGACTATCTAGTGTAATAATAGCTTAGTACTTAAAGCTATAGCTATAGTAGTAGCTAGAGTAATAGTCTCGCTAGCGGCGGCTTAGTCGGTTAAAGTCTCTAAAAGTACTATTAATAAACCCCTATATACTATCTCTACCTCCTTACCTTCGTATATACTTAGCGTACTCTTAAACTTTCTTAATTCGAAGCCGAGGGTGCTATTTAAGTAGCTTCTAGTACCTCCTATTAAGATACTCGATAGTATTAGTAAATACTATGCTTAGATAGCTATAGTAGCGGCTAAAGTGGTTATAGAGGACCGTCTAGTCGTTTAGAAAGTAGAGGCGAGCGTATGTTACTACTATAGTAAAGTATAGCGAGGATGGATTTAGTCGATTATTAAACGCGATAGTATTAAGCTTAAAGAGCTAAGTTAATTTAACTACCTCTTCCTTACTAAAGCGATAGAAGTACTTAAATTTACTAGTAGGCTAGCTATCTAGCGTCTAGTCGAACTAGTTATATAGTAGAGGGGCTCGGTATATATAGCGCTAAGAGCGATATTAACAAGTAAGCGCTATAGCGAGTATTAGAATAAAGAGGAAGCGATAGCGAGCCTTATCTATAGCTGCTCTATATATAGTGGTTAGTAGCGGCGACGACGATAACAACGACGACGAGCTCGAGTACTTACACTAGCACTACTAGCGCGTAGAGCTAATAGAGCTATTACCATGGCTTAGAGGCTTCGGAAGTGGCGTATACTTGCTTGCTTTTTTAGAGGTACTAGTGTTAAACACCAGGTGCTAAAACGACCTAATTTCTGTTGGAAGAACGGCGGCTCTGTGGCCCCGCTTTCCCCCACCACTCCTGTTGTCTCCCACTCCTGCTTCCACTGTAGCGTGGCCGCTTATCTGGCGAAGAGAGAGAAGAAAGCGACGATGCTTGAACGAGAGGCATGTCTCATCAGACGAGAGCGAAGATAAAAGGATCGCCAATCATTCACACTATGCCAGCTCAGAGATGCGCATGGGTTGAGCGGAGTCTGAGGTCCGTCACCACTAACTGGTGATTGGCTCCGGTGGTTTGTTCTGCAAGTGGTAAGGATCTGAAGCGGCTGCTGCATCGATCGTCGAGATTTGAGCGTCAGAAGTAAAAATGATGCGGCTCCTTCGCACGAAGCGGGCTGCGACTCTGCGAGCCGACGCACAAGCTGCATCTGACGTCGACTCGGAGACACCCCCTAGTCGGGCTTGCATCCGCTTCTCTGTTCTGCTATGGTGTTTGGTAGTTGGCATGAACGAGAAGGAACATTGCAGATTAGATACGGCGTCCGCGCCGAATTTCGTACATGTGGCATGACGATTGAAGATAATTCCCTAAAATCGTGTCAGCCAAAAAAAGCTGTTTAAGAAGCTCGATCATCGACGACAGCCTCAGCCATAGCTCTTTCCTTCCGGTTAGCCTACCCCGCCGAATCGGTCACATACGTCGGTGTATCCGCAGAGCCTCATCCCATTCCAATCCTTGCCCCCAGCTTCCTCGTTTGCAGCTGTTTCTTCTTGCCACAGCACAATCCCATCTCAACCCCATCTCCCTTTATTCAAGCCATTGACTCGATTTTGACTGCTCGATCCAAGCTCTTTTCCGACAGCAACAACTCATCGTTTGTCTTTTGACCAAAACCAAAACAATCCGCCAATTCTCATCGCAAATTGCCTCGATCCGCAACGCCGTCTGTGAGGCTCAAGCTGTCAGATTCACAACACAATCATCGACCGTCTACACAGCTCAACTCAACTCCTATCAAACCTTCGCTCACACTGCGCAAAAGCTTACCTGTTACACTGTGTTTGTGCAGCATCCCGACTTAGAACCAAGTGCTCGTCGCAGTAGCTCCTTCGAGGTGCATCGCGTCTGAGAACGCTTTCCACTCTAGCAGAGCTTTTGCTTGCCGCATCAGCAACCATCAACCTGTCCACAGAACTGGGCAATTCCAATCCCTTTACGTCTCTTGTCTTTCGCGACTCCTCTGATATGAATCTTTTCCACTTCGACCAAGCCTCACCACAAGATAACAATATGAACTCAATGCCCACGACTTACGACTTCCACCCCATCAGCCCGACAGCCCTGGAGTCCAATTCCATGTTCGAAGACCACGACATGTCTTCGCAGATGCATGGCAATCCAGCCAACATGTGGAGTGGTCTATCACAGCCTGCATTGGACGGTGGCCTGGAAAAACTCCTCAACAACTATGGTACATCAATGGAGCGATACGGTCAAGTGACACCGCCAGATGACGCGAACTTGCACGAAATGACAAAGTCTTTCGGCAAGAGAGCTGACTCTGGGGCCTCCGGTATCGAGGTTGACGACGCTTCGAGTATTTCCATGTCCAACAGGCGACCCTCAGTCAGGTCATCTCAGAAGAGTCGGAAAGAGAGTCGGGCATCAGAAGATGGCTTGACGGGCGACAAGAAAGACAAATACCGAGAGAAGAATCGCGTCGCTGCGGCCAAGTGTCGTGCAAAGAAGAAGGAGAATACCGACCAGCTCGAAGACACCTACCGTACGCAGAGCGTAATGAACAGCGCGCTGAAACAGACCGAGAAGTCTCTGCGTGATGAGTTGTCGTACTGGCGTACGCAAGCATTACAACACACCTTCTGCAGCTGCCACCCCATCCAGGAATACAACATGAGGAAAGCCCAGAGCATGGCATTTGGCTCCAACTACGGCACAACATCTTCCCCAGCCATGGCAGATGGTCGTTCGTCATTCAGTCAGAACCATATGCGGTCATCCTCCGCTGCCGGTATGGCTTCTCCTGTAATGAGCGAAGTAAATGGCGAGACACCCTCAGTGACCTCTATGTCGGGTGTGCCCGATTCAGAGCTTAGGGAAGCGACCAGAAGACAGTAGTTGAGAGGTCTAGGCCTTTGCATGATTTGAGCAGGTTCGACGATATCCAGCAGCAGCAGCATCAGCATCAGCAGTAGTCTGAGTTTCCTTCTTTCTTCTTCGGGTCGATTTGGCAGGATGGTGTCTTTGGTTTGGTAGCGACAGGGGTTGACGGTCAAGCACACACGAAAGGGACGGCCATGGCCATTTTCAATTCTTTCTGTACAGTTAGTGTTTGTGTTTCTTGCGACCTTTTTTCGAGGCCACGTTAGTCTGCAAAGCAACAAGACAACATCAAAATAAAAACCTTTCTAACTTGCCATTCGCGTGTCAATATCCTTCTGTAGCCCTTGATTCAGAATGCTGAAAGCGAGTCGATAGAGCATCATCAGTGTCTTCGTCGTTGACGATGGTGTCAATGGAATGGAAGAGTCAGAGTTGTTGGAGAGGTGATAGCGGTGGTCGTGATGAGGATGATGAAGGAACATCAAGAACGAAGTTTCAGTGTTGCGATACGTGAATGTGAATATCCTTGTGGTAGAAAGTTTTTCGTCACCATGAGGTGTTTGTGATGTTCTTTGGACCCACGGCGGAAGCGGGCTACCATCCGATGACAGCTGCGATGTCAACTCGAGTAGATTGCGAAATCGTCGATTTGAGAACACGTCCATGTAGTCGAGGGAAGCAATAAACCCGTGGTCACCAGAAACCAGAAATGCCAGAGAATGTGAGATAAGTAAGTCGTCCTTCAAAATCCTCTGGTAAGCAGTGGGTGGAGGCTTGTTGGGCAAGTAGATGGCAGAGTTATGTCCGTCTCTATTGTTTCTTTGTTGCCAGGCATGATATATCGAATGGTATCATGCAAAGGAGTCTTGATAGATGTTTTCTTTATTGCTTTCGTGCCCCGCCACTTTGGTCAGACATAACCGCGTTTCCAGTCTTGTAGCGCCGACGACATCGAACCGACGCCAAGGATATCCGTTTTCTCCAGTCAAAGTCAAACACGAAATGCCAGGTCGACAAAGAAGTGTCGCAGACACAAGTGTCTGGTTTTTGGAAGAAGTTTTGATTGATTCCAAGAGGCGGAAGGGGTCAGGAAAGGTGTGAAGAGTGTTGACAGCGCCAACTTAAGTTGTTTTTCCCTTCCCGTGCGATGTGATCGTCATTTTAACCACCTGACTGCCAGTTTTTGCTACTCGGGGACGGGCGCCTCCCCGGCAGCGTTGGTGGAAAGTGCCCAGACCGAGTACTCGTCTGCCGCCAAGATCGGCTCAATCTTTTGCTTGTCTCTTGTTTGTTTTAACCTTTGCCTACTCACTGAAGATATCGAGATGGCAAAGGCTCGATCCGATGCTATTGATCTAAGAGATGGTGTTGGCTTCGTGATTTTTCCTCATCATAGGTCGAGATTTTGGGGCAGAGAATGGGCTCAAATCGACGGATGCACCACGAATCAGTCAGTGCTTTTTTTGGGGATGTGGCTGTCAAGAGTCGGTCAGAATGCTTATCTCCAGATCTGAGATCATTCTATCCGAACACTCCCAAACCAGATCTTGATATCACGGACATGAGATGTGGACATATTTGTCGACCTGAGCAATTGATTAGATCAAGCTGCGCGCTGCCGACTTTGTATAAGGCTCTGTCACAGCCATTATGCTAGTGTCTATCACAAAACAGGTAATACCAGATTCGAGCATGTTGACGGCTTGGTGGACTGTGACTACGTACCGACTTATACTATCAGGGTGGGGCCACAACCTGGCGCACAATTCGATATGCATGGCATGGCGCTGAACGACTGACTGCAAGATGAAGGTGTCATTGTTACATATCGCTTGCGTACGGACGAGACTCTGTGTGATACTCGTCGCGAAGTCTGCTATTGCACAAAATCATGCATACTAAGTGGTATCTCAAACTGAAGAATTAATACAGGCAAACCACACGCCAAGCCGCTAGCCATGCGATGATCCAACACAAGCGATGTAATCCAGCTAACAATATCGTAAAGTCATATAAGAACAAGAAGTAGCATCTCATCTGCTCAATATGCTCTCTTAGCATCCGGAGCAGTCCTCCAGACATCTCCAGAGTTGTATGATGGTGGTGCCAGATCCTCGCGGAACTCTGGTGGGGCTGTAAAGCTCGAAGATGTTTGGTTGTCACTCTGGAGCTGCGGTGGATAGAGTGCCGATGCTCCGGCTTCGACCAAAGATGTCTGCTGCTCGCTGTATGCGGGCACAGCCACTTCTCCTGACAGTATCTCAAAAGGGAACTTGCTTTCGAACTTCCATACATGGCCTGTCTGGGCGTGACGAACCCGTATCTTCACAACCATCTTGTAGCTCGTTGAGATGATCCAGGTTCTGAACGTGGGGACAAGACGATGGACATGCGGTGTCATGTCTACCAGACGAATGGGATCAGATATGGGAACAAAGGAACCATCATGCGGCAGCAACGTGTTGTTGCCGCGTAGTGTATGGCTGAGAACTGTCTCCTTTCCGTCGTCGTGGTGTTCGCTGAGAGTGCCGCTCGCTCTGACATTGACGTACGTCTTGAGGGAGAACGTGCAACCATTGAGGACGAGATCTGGAGATTCGGGATCGTTCTGACCTGTCTTGGTGTATTTACAAGAGAGCTCCAGTGGCATGTACTGTGTCGCGCTAACGCACCGAGGCATCTTGAAAGACACCGCAATATTGATCTCTGGAGTCTTCAATGAGGAGTCGCTGGTAAAGGCGTGTTTTATCTTCTCCTTGAATGTATGCTGAGTTGGTCGTAGAGAGTTGCTTTTGAAGCGCCCATTGCCTTCGCTGTAACTATCCAGTGGCACTGGTTGTTTCAAAGGAGTCGCAGAAAGAGACCACACCGGGAGTTCTTTCGCTCGCTTCGCCGAATGTATGAAATTCCCTGGGTTGATTTTCACTTTCAATCTGTAGGTGACTTTTGCTTCGGGGGGATTTGAGAAGTTCTCGCTGTCCAGTTTGAAAGTGGGAGGTAGTGCTTGTTCGCCCATTAGGTACTGGCCATCTCTCTTATGGCTCTTTCGACGGTAATCGGCTCTGACAGGCAGTTGAAAACGGAATGGCCATTCATATTGTCCCGCAGGAATTGTGTGAGGACCTCTGAATATCGTGTCCAGATTCCTGAACAAGATGATCTTTTCGGGATAGTGACTCGTGGTGTTACCGCTGCGTTCCGTGATTTCTATAAAGCATATTCCTTTGCAGATTATGATGACATGGTCGATGTCGACTTGAGTCCGAGGAGTGTATATGACCTTGCCCGAGATTGTCTGACCTGGCACGAATGTACCAAGTATCCCTTGTGGGACGCTGTCCACGACGATATTGATGTGTTCGGATGAGTATTTACTCATGTTGGATACTCCGTATATCTGTTTATGGTTCATCGATTCAGATGGGGGGCCGTGTTACTTATATATCCATCCTTAGGGCACTTGATATACGATCAGCGCGTGCCATGAGCCATACCTAAACATGGTTCGAAGGATTCGTCTTGGCGACTCGGCCTGAGCACTGCTGAGGGAGATTGAGGCACGCCCAATGCACAGCCCATGGATGACCTGGTGTGCCGAAGCAGGCTGTACAGATAGATTTCACAATGTGACTGGAGCAATGGACTCCTATCACACTCCTGAGAGCCTTGTCTTGGGCTGTCTTTCGAGGGGTCTCTACAGCTCGTTCTGATTCAAGGCAGTCGGAAATAATTCTCGCCAAGCTTTCAAGCAACTCTTTCGGCTCGCGTTCCGAGCCCGCATTGGCACGATTGTTACTAACAACACCGACACTAGTATGCTCTTGTGACACACGTATCAGTACAATATCACGCACAACTACCTGAGATCTGTCACAGCCTCAGATAGAGGTGCGTCTTCATGTTCGTTCTGTCTCGAGGGTTGCAGCAAGCCGACTAGGTGCTGAACTGGTGGCACTCACTATCTTGCTGCGGACCTGCCTGATTGGACTCGAGGTCCGAGCTTGAGGCTGTGCAACTGCTGCTGCCTCACCCTGTCTTGATGGTCAACTCTCTGTCTACTTTGATACCTGACATCGGTGCAACTATCAAACACCATCATCATAATCATTATGCCAGAAACAACGCAACTGCTGGATCTCCCAGTAGACATTCTGTATCTGATATTTCCCTACCTTGATGCCACCAGCTTCGTGGCCTTGACATCAACTTGCTCGGCATTGCATCAACCTAATATTGCTCAATATGCTCCTTACTGGAGCTTAGCCACGCGCAATACCTTCCGTGTTCCGAATCAGCCGGTTGTCGAGAATGACGGTCTCAGATGGCAGAAGATGTACCGTCGGCTTTTGACCGAGTCTCGTTGCTTTACCTGGGGCAACAATGACAGAACTTGTCTCGGTCATAGTCAACAAACGCACATGGGAGCCCCTTTCGGTCGCGGTGGTATTGGACCTGCCGGACGCCGCAGACCTGTTGTACGCACCCGCCAACACGTGTCATGGCCTACTGAGATGGAGAATGTGGAGCAGTTAGGCATCATTGCCGACATGCAATGCGGCGGCTGGTCCACGAACCTACTGACCTCAAAAGGCGGCTTGTACAGCGTTGGTGTCATGGACGGCATATTTGTTGGTCAACCTGCCAAGTCAAACCCCGAGAGACTTCGCTATCCTGCCGGGCTGCCTCACCCCAACGAACGTTACGAGCCAGCATCTGCTATCAAACAATTCTCTGCCGGACGTCGCCATATCCTGGCTCTTTCAGATGCTGGGTACATATGGTCCTGGAGTCATATCAACATGCCTGCGCTTCAGGTCAAATTCCTGAATGTCGACACAGTAGTCAGAGAAAATGCCGGTCCGTCGACCCGTGGTTATGTCAAGAAAGTTGTTGCAGGCTGGGCAAAAAGCGCTGCACTTGTGGTGGGCACCGGTATCGTTCTTTGGGAACCTTTGGCTCGTGGCCCGCGACAGCCAGAAGGAGAAGAAGATGCTGTGCTTGTTTTGGAGACCGCAATCTGCCCAGGTACCGACTTCCAGAAGCATCCTACATCATTCCAGCCTTCACCTGCAGGTTCAGAGATCGGTGAAGTACAAAACTTCATCTGTCTTGAGCATTACATTGTGTTCAACACTCATCTCGGTAAAGTTTATGCGGCCAAGATAGTCTGGGACGCACAAAGCAAGGCATTGGACGACGTCAGAGAGCTGCCACTCGGACCTGAAGGAGAGACAAAGTTCGCTACAGACGTCCAAGGATCATTCCGATCGTTCGCAATTTTCGCCAACGATGGGACTGTATACACAGGCAATCAGGATGATCATCTGCATCTTCTGTTCCATCCTCTACCAGGTGACGGCACCATATTCCTCAATCGTATCCCCGCTCTTCAACAATCTCAGGTCATCTCGATAGCTTTCGGTGATTACCACTTCCACGCTCTGCATGCACCTGGCTACATCACATCGTACGGCACAGAGCCCCAGAGCTGTGGCTGCCTCGGTTTAGGCGGTCATGGAGACCCCGATGGTCGAATTCGCGGACTCCGTTACCAGGGTATCGGCGGAGACGGACGCCTGGTCCCTCATGCCAGCCTGCATGGCCGCAGAATCTGGTTCGAAAAGGAAAAGCAGAAGTGGATCACATTCCTCGCAAGTGGCGGCCGAGATCCCGAAGAGGCCAAAGAGCGCATGCGCCTGCTCTCTGAGCCCAAGGTTCAAGGCGAGGTTAGCGAATGGATCGAGCAAGAAGGAAATGCTTGGGAGCAGAGGTATGGCGGATCAAACGATGCACTAGGCGATGACGATCTTGCCACATACTTCGCTCTCAGTGTCACAGCAGCTGGTTGGCATTCTGGTGCTCTAGTCCTCGTCAACGAGGACAACGCAAAAAGAGTCAGCGAAGCATGCCTGGAGGCAGCGAAGAACGAACCTGAAGATGATGCCGTGGCCAAAGAAGAAGAGAATGCGCAGGGAGATCAAATTGACGACCGTGGGTTACTCAATCGCGCTCTCGATTACGCAGGCGATCTTGTACGGTGGTTCAATGGCTCACCTCGTACAGATCCCGTAGGACCCGACTTCCGCGACGCCAACAATCCTGATGCTTTTGTCAACCCTCAGAACCATGGCGCCGTTTCTGAGGATGGCCGCGCTTATGTCTGGGCCCAGGACTCGTTCCCACGTCTCAGACTTGCAAACGGTGAAGAGATGCCTGGAGAGATTGACTTCTTGGAGTGGAGTTATGGAAGACCGGAATGGGAGGGCAAGATTGAGGGTTATCATTAGGTAAGACGAGGACGAAGATCAGATCAACGATTGATGAGTATTGATGATTGAATGATGTGATCACGCGAGACGACTGTTTGCGCGTTTCCTCTGTGTAGAATGCATGCTTGCCTAGGCAGAACAGAACGATTGTACACGACGTTCTTTTAAGTTCTCTGGTCTGCATGGTGATTATTACCATCTAGATGCTTCTGATCCACTTGGTCCCTGGTGCCTCCGCTCCGACTGCTTTTTGATAACCCTCAATCCTTCTTCTCACTGTCTCGATCAGGCCTTAGAGAACCTGGTAGCCTCTCCTCATGCAACTTCTTCGGTATTGTATTGATTTTCTTCACTTTGAAGTTTGATGTAGATATGCTACGTGTGTTTCATGGTAGACATTGTCGTTCCAGCTTTGAATGCACCATAATTTTAGATGTTGGACAAGAGCGGCTTCAATTATGGGCTTACGAGCACGAATTGACACGAATCTACCTTCATTGCACTTCTTAAGACTATACTGAGCCCTACGCGATAACCGGACAGAGATGTGACGAGATATAGTGCTTTTGTGTTTGGGAGCAGTGGTTGAGGGTAGCACCCTGGCCGTGATATCAGGCAAGGGTAGGCCACCCTGTTCCTCAGTGCCTGCAGATACGAGAAACTTTGTCGGCAACGACGACAGCACGATTGAGGGCGACGCATGCAGAGGAGTGGATAGAGTTTGGGGCTATTATTAAGAGTTTGCTATAGCTTTAATTGCTAGTGATCTGTAACCATGCCTCGCTGTCCGCTCTGCAAAGGAGGCTATCTGCCGAGCAGGAGAAAGCAGGCTCGAAAAGCTCTTGACGGCAGTGACCAGAATGGGTGAGGAGATCCTCTGACACTGACAAACCACTTGTAAGGCCGTCAGATCAGGGTAAGGTGTGGTGCGAGTCGAGGTGTATAAGATGAGATGGTGCCGAGTTCGCTGCTCAGTTGCATCAAGCTCGCGTCAAGTCCTAGCATCCATAATCTCAGACGCAGCGTAACCACCAGCTGGACACTAACGGAACTTCAACTTCAACTTCAGTTTGGGAGAAGGCAAAGTCAAACCAAGACCTTCGGAGAGTGGAGGTTCTAGTTTGACGTCAGGATGCAAAGACTCTGCTTCGACCGAGGCAATCGGGTGTTCTGATTCGACAGAAGCCATCAAAGGCTCGGGCCACATGACCTGACGCAGAGACGACTGAGCAAAGGCAGTGGTGTTTCGAGAAGAGCGGAACTTTCGTGGCGAGATGGAATCCTAGTCCATCTCCTCCTTCAAGCTGGCAACGCCCTTCTTGACTGTATTCGCGCCCGCACCGACTTTGCCGTCGAACCCGCCGTCTTGGTCGAAGAATTCGACTTCGTCGAGGATGTCCCAGATTATGTCTTCGGCTATCTGCTCATCGAATCTCTCAGAGATGGGTCGAAGCGCACGGCCGCGGTAGAATCTTTGATTCGAATCCGAAGTATTGGCAATGTCGGGGAAAGGCTTGAGGTGGGCTGGTGGGTACCAGAAACCATTTTCACCAAAGTTGAGCTCGGCGATGCCGCCACTGAAACAGGCAATGGCAGGGAAATAGCCAAGCATGCCGTCGTCGAAGCCTTCGCGGGCGCCTTGAGCTTTGCTGACTTGACTGGCGGGTGGCAGAAAGGCTAGGAGATTCTCGAAGGCGGTGCCGATCAAGTGGCCGTTCTTGTAGACACGGATGTTGCTGTGTGGTAGAGTGCGAAGCGGGGGGTCTTGGTGATGAGCACCGGGTTGTGATTTGATAGAGGTCGGGGCGCCAGGGGCAGGTGTAGACAGAGAAGTCAGAGATAGTGTGCGGTCTGCATATGCTTCGACGGGCTTGGTCGAGACATAGTCCATGGTCTCGAAGTAGACATTGCCTTTGTAAGGTACGGGAATACGGTCGCGGATGATGTGGTGAGGTTCTACGGAAGGGTCGGGACGTGGGGGTTGGTCTTCAAAGCCGTCGCCCAGGTCGACGGCAGGGTTGTAATGGCCTTCGACGACCTTCTGATGCAGCGACAGCGAGGGTAGAGTAATCTCCAGGCCAACGACATCGCCCTCGCGGATGCTGTCGCTGAGCTGGATGGGCGAGTTGGCCTTTGCCTTGGATGTCCTGGGGTGGAAGAACTTGGATGGTCTGCTGCGGTGCATGGGCTCGAAGCGCAGGTCGGTGATTCCGTAGCTGTAGCCGTCGAAGCCGACTGGCGCATCCAGAGGAGCTTCGCGGCGTGCCCATCCAACTCTTACGTGTGGCTGAGGTCCCTTGGTCTCGTCTGACTGAACAGTGGGCACTCCACGCACAACGCGCACTTCGTAGTAGAATGAACCCTCGCGGGCGCAGACGTTGGCCCTGGCCATGCGCCATCCTCTTCCATTGGTCATCATGTGGCCACTGGTATCGTAGTGGATTGAACGGTCGGCGTCTTCGAATGACATGCGGGCTGCGTAGGGCAAGCCATCAGACTGGCGATAAAACTGCTTGTGCCGGAAGTTGGGGTCTGCCACGGCCAGAGTGTATCGGTATGCGCGCTTGTTCTCGGCCTGATCCGTCACTTTCTTGAGCTCCGTCTTGGCATCGGGGGTCATGTAAGGTAGGGGTTCGTGTGAAGTGAAGACGGGTGGCTTGGGCGGATCGTAGTCGGACGACTTGGGCGGCGGGATCTGGTAGCGCATGGGCGACGGCGCCGACTGGGCAGGTGCATGGCGACCACTCGAGGGGCCGGTCGTCTTGCGTTTGGCGGGCACTGTCGGTGTCGTGCCGCGTGTGGCCTCGCGCTTCTTGGCCGTCTCTTTGCGCTCGCGCTGCGAACGTCCTCTGACCTCGGGGTTCAGGGGGGATGGGATGGCTGGCGCATTCTCTTGCACCAGACGAAGCGCTTCGGCCGGCGGAGCTGGTGACTGTGAGTCCGTCATGGCCATGGTGAAGCTCGTTGGACTCCTGTCGACGCGCAGCTACAAAGCACAAGAGAAGTTGACGCGCTGCACATCATCCAGGCTTTGACGGATAGATCCGCTCATCTAATCTTATCGACTGCCACAGCTCTTCCACCGTCCAAAGAGGAATCCCTGACTGAGCATTTTCCAAAACGCTACCGACTCGCGCTTGTCAGGACACCATATCCCCTCATTTACTGCCCATCACTCCATGCCCTCGTGTCATGCAGATTTTTTCTCATCACCTCAGTTTTGCTCCATGGGGCGCCACATCCTCCACTTTGTTCCTACTTTACCCGCCATGGGTGATGCATACAGCGAACCCGACACCACCGCAATAATCCTCCGCGCCATCCCTATTTCCACCACATTTCCCCCGTAACGACTCTCATCACCTCAAAACTTCATCCCACCATCGAGTGCAACTGTGGGTCTCTAAGACAGGTACCATCGTCTGCGCGTGGCTACACGTCTCGGGGGATCATCAAGGTAACATGTCCGGAAATGTGATTAAACGCGTGCTGAAGCGTGTTTGATGTGTCTGAGAACCCGCCATCCATTTGCCGCACCTGTGCTATTGGCTACCCGCGTGTGACATCTCGTTCTCATCCCAACATGCTCCGAAGAAGAACCTGTTAAACCCAGGAGAACCGAAGTAAGACCACTGCCTACTTTGTATGCACACCGAGGTCGGTCCTTCGCCGGTCGGCCAGAGATATTGCGGTCCACAAGGCCTTCGATGTCTAGCGAGAGGCGACCGACATCGAATTCTCATCTTCGAGACCTCAAGATCGATGCCTTTCTGCATGAGATCCGACGTGAAATGTCGAGTCGTGTAGTGTCAACTTCCAGATCTCGAATAGGACGTCATCCTGTTCCTCGAGGGACGTTGAAAAAGACTTCACGGGTGGCTTGGAAAGAGGCTTCTGCGAGACGGGCCGAGAAAAGCCATCAAAGGGCCGATACACTTTTCCGACTTGGCATCTTCCTGGCCGACGCCCTTCGATGTGTTTTCTGGCCGCCTTCCACGACCCACATCACAACTCTTGCGAGCTCGCATCAGGCCCCGGAGCTCTCCCAGACTTGTCCCACTGACTTGCGAAGCGAGTGCTCGTCGCTTGATCCTGGAGCAATCAAACCCCAAATGGGCCCCAGGCTAACCCTCCATCTCCAAGGAAAAACATCTCTCTCTTGTGTTCCCGTTACGTGGGTGTTGTGTCCAATTAGCTCGTAAAACGCGACGTCACTTTCGATGAGCTGATGCCTTTTTGCTGGGCGTTTGAGCGAGATATGGCTGCAACCATTGTAACTAACGCCTTCCGAATCGTGATGGTTCAGTCGGCTTCGGCACGCAAAGCAAATTTTGCTTGTAGCTCCGTCCCGAGAGCTGCTCGTCCAGCTCAGGGCTCGAAGCTGCTGCTTGCAGGTGACCTGAACCATCACCGGACCGTGGTCTTGGTTTGACGTCGCTGCTCGGCTGCTTGATTCCAGCTAGTGGCTCGACCCTTCCTTGGACCCATATATATCCTCCGTGCAGAGCGTAGAACATCGAAACCAAACCTCCATCAACAGACCCCAAAGTGTCTCGTGCTCCATCATTTCCAACCGACTCTCTGCCCACGCCCGCGTCGAGTGCCGACCTTGTATCCGGAGCACTCCATAGCGACCCCGATCTATTACCGTCCCTCTGTTTTGCTCCATCCTTTATAAGCTCGAACCTCCTCATTTTTCTTCTCGATCTCCCCAGCAGACCCTCACCTGGCTGTCATAAGACCTTCCCCTTCCGTCCTGCAACTGGTTTCTTCTTTGCATCCTTCCCCCATCAACAACCAGCCAAACATCCTAACCCATCCTCACCATGGGTCTCTTCTCCAAGCGTACTGAGGCCGAGGCCATGACCGCTGGTCAGGTCGAGTCGACCGCTGGCAACCATGAGCTTCCTGTCCCTGCTGGCAAGGTCACCTTTATGGCCATCTTCATGGGTCTCGTTGCCTCTATCGGTGGTTTCATGTTCGGTTATGCTTCTGGTCAAATCTCTGGTATGTCTTAAAGCTCCTTGAAAGCTCCTGAGCGCTCCTTGCTAACATCTCTCAAGGTTACTGGCAAATGTCCGACTTCCTCCGCCGTTTCGGTCAACAGAACCCCGATGGTACCTACTACTTCAGTCCTTACCGCCAGGGTGCCATCACTGCTCTTCTCTGTGGTGGTGCCGCTGTTGGTTCCCTCATCGCTGGTAGACTTGCCGATGTCATTGGCCGCAAGTTCTGTATCTCTCTCTTCGCTTTCTGGACTGCCATTGGTGTTATCATCGAGATCTCTTCCATGAACTCATGGGGCCAGTTCGCTGCCGGTCGGTTCGTCGACGGTATCGGTATCGGTGCTCTCTCCGTCGTCGTCCCCATGTACCAGGGAGAGTCCGCTCCTCGTGTCGTTCGTGGTGTCCTTATTGCTTGCTACCAGCTTTTCGTCACCCTCGGTATCTGGACCTCTTACATGATCGACTTCGGCACCCACGATGCCTACTCCAACAGCGCTCAGTGGAGAATTCCCGAGGGTATCTCTTTCCTCTGGGCCTTCGTCCTTGGTGTTGGTATCCTCTTCCTTCCCGAGTCTCCCCGTTTCGCCTACCGCGCCGGTCGTGAGGAAGAGGCTCGCAACACCATTGCCCGCTACGCCGGTATCGACCCTGACCACAAGGAGGTCAACGACCAGATCAACGACATCCGTGTCAAGCTCGACGAGGAGAACGCCGCCGTCGGTGCCAAGTGGTACGAGTGCTTCACCGGTCCCCGCATGGCTTACCGTACCATCCTCGGTATGACTCTCCAGGCTGGCCAGCAGCTTACCGGAGCAAACTTCTTTTTCTACTACGGTACAACCATCTTCCAGGCCACTGGTCTCAGGGACTCCTACGTCACCCAGATCATTCTCGGTACCGTCAACGTTGTCTGCACTTTCGGTGGTCTCTACGTTGTTGCCAAGTGCGGTCGCCGCAAGGCTCTTATCGTCGGTGCTCTCTGGGCCTTCGTCTGCTTCATGATCTACGCCTTTGTCGGTCACTTCAAGCTCCCTCCTTTCGCCAAGGAGAACAACCAGGCTGCCGGAAGTGTCCTGATTGTCTTCACCTGCTTGTTCATCGTCGCGTTCGCCACCACCTGGGGACCCCTCGTCTGGGCCGTCGTTGCTGAGCTGTACCCTGCCCGCTACCGCGCCACCTGCATGGGTCTTGCCACCGCCTCCAACTGGATCTGGAACTTCTTGATCTCGCTCTTCTCCACCGTCATCGTCGACGACATTCACTGGTTCTTCGGTCTCGTCTTCGGTGGCTGCTGTCTTGGTCTTGCCGCCATTGTCTACTTCTTCGTCATCGAGTCCAAGGACCGTTCGCTCGAGGAGATCGACACCATGTACATCCTCCACGTCAACCCCATCACCTCCTCCAAGTGGGACGGTTCCAAGGTCCCCGAGGATGCCTACGCCTCTGGTGTCGCCGAGCAGGGCAACGTTCCTGTCTCTCGCACTGCTTCCAAGGCTGAGGAGGAGAAGTAAACGAACGTACAGACTTCAGGAAGTCTTTACGACAAAAGTTTGCATTTCTCTTTTGGCATAGCATTGGTGTATGGGTTTGGGCAAAAAGGCGTATATTCCTTATTTGCAATGTTCTGAACGTAATCGGGAGGTTTTGTTCTCACCGAGATTTTTTTTAATGTACATACCCCGAATTGTCATGACTTTCAATATTTCTACAACTCAATTTTTCTCACACATTTGCTCTCTCCTTCAATGTGTCTGAAGTAATTTTTTACTCTGCTGTGAAAACAACACTTTGTGATACCTCCCAAATTTCGATTCGAACATCGAATCGATCACTTCGTGTGCCGGACCGACTCGACTGTTTTCTTTGAGCGAGCGCCGAACCTCAAAAAACGCAAAAACACGGACTCGATTCGATCGATTGCGTGGAGTAGTGCTGGAGAACACGACACACGACTTTAGAGGCTGGGTGGCGTTTCGCGATTGCGTCGGTGGAATTTGGTGTCTGTTTTTTTTTGTGGTTTTCCTTTCTTAGGGCTTTGGGAAAATGATTTTTTGATGGATGCCACCAGATGAGTTGTTTTGAAACGGGAGGGAGGCCTGGGTTTCGTTTCTCTGTTTATTTTTATTTTTACTTTTATTTTTATCTTTCTTCTTCTTTCCTCTCCATTATCTCTTTTCTTTATCGTTCTTTCTTTTCGATCGTGTTCGTCAGATGTTTACGAGATTTGACTTGGCTATGTTCACTGGGTATTGACTCTTTAGTGTGAAATTGCTACAAATCTTAGGTATACAGCGATGCTACCAAGCCGTGAGAAGCAGGAGACCCAAAGTCCACTAGTCTTGCACATTCCCTCATCGTCCCCCTAGAACTTACAAACCTTCATAATACTCTGCAGCTTATCATCCTGATTCTTAAACACACTCCCCAGACTAGCTACTGAATCAGCAGACATGCCTCTCCTTGCACTCGCCACGCCGGAGATGCCCTTGCCGTCACGAGACGCTTTGGCAATGGCACCCACGCCAAACAACATGCCGAGCACATTGACGACCGCTGAACTGGGGTCTTCGACTGTGTCGTAGATGCCCAGAGCCGCATTGCCTAGTTCGCCGGCGATGGCGAGGGTGCGTGCGATGGTGGTGAAGCCTCCCGCGAGCGCGACTTCTTCGCCTACAAAAGGGACGACCTGTGCATTGGTTAGCATCATGTACGGAAAAATGTCATTGAAGGAAACTCACCAAGAAAACGACACTGATGATCAAGAGGATAAAGTTCTTCTTGCGCTTCTCCTCTTCGGCTTCTTCGGCTTGTTCTTCTTGCTTGCCGAGTGCTTTGGCTTGTGCCATGTTCTCTACGGCTTCCATCAGCATAAACACGGGTGTGCTGTATGCTTGTGCCGGACCTTGTATCGAGCCTCCCGTCCAGATGCCCAAAATCATGTCCAAAAGCGTCGCCTGCATTTGCCTGCGCAAATCGTCGACGCTTCCCAGACCCTTGGTTATAACGTCCTTGGGATTAGGAACAACCATAGAAGTGTTTTGGACGGGGAAGTCGGAGAATTTGTATCTCCAATTTCTACTTGCTCTGCCGCCGTCTTCCAAGTGGTCCTTTTCGTAGTCGCCCATGGTGACCCAGTCAGGCGAGAGGCCAGCTTTGAGGAGAGCGCTGTTGTAGCCGTCGGCATCGCGGAGAGTCAAAGTCGTGGTGGCCGTGGTGCCCTCGATATGATGGTCTTCGTAGTCAGAGCATGAGAATTTGTTGCTTCCTAACTGGCAGTCGAAATCTATCAATGGTCAGCACGTGCGCGACTGCAATATTTAGTAGGGCATGTTACATTGTATGCCTGTACCAACAGGCGGTATAGCCATATATTTGGTAGCATGTGACTCGTCAAACATGAAACTGTTGCCGAGTGCCGCTGGCACAAGCTTCCTGATGTATGTAACATAGTAGCCGAATTCTTCATCGTAGCCATCGTTGACAGATGTGTAGTTAGCATAAGCGGCATCGAGCATGGTGATAAGAGTTTCGAGTGTGTAAACAGCGATGCAGTCCGAACGAAGATCATCTGCAGCTGCAGAGAGATCGTCAAGATTCTTGAAGGTTTTCGAAAAGTCGCAGACCTTAAAGTCTTCGTCGCCACCGAAACCATCACCATCTGGGTCGTCACCATCACCATCTCCGTCGTGACTGCCGCTGTTGCCACTGTTACTGGAATAGAATGGAAGACCAGGGTCGGCTGTAGTACATAGCAAAAGATCAGTAGGAGTTGGTGTAGAAGCATGGGATGGCTTACCAATAGACCCGTCATCTCCTCCGCTGCCCTGTCCGCATTCATTGAAATAGGTCCAGGCTTTGGGTGTTGTTTAGCGTGAGCTCCGTCGGTTGATACAAATAGAACTCCAAACTTACCTGGTTACTGGTAGGAAGGACATGAATAAGATCAGCCCTACCCAGTCCACCTTGATTTGTAAAGTGCTGTTGTCAACAGAGTCAGCATTCGAAAGAAAATGAGAAGGTGTTCAACATACCATAGTTTCGCCTCGGTCGATAGGAGAGTACAGCACGCCTCGATTTGTCCAAGAAAACGAGCTCCCATGGCCTCCTGGCTTGTGTCCGTTGTTCTTGAAAACGGTTGCGGCGCCAGTGAACTTGTCAAGATGAATTAAATCTGCTCTTCCCGAGGCTTCCACATCAGCGAACCTGATGTTCGCTCTGTCCCATCCCTCGCTGAGCTTGATTTGACCGACGTCTACAAATCCTGCTTTGGGGTTGAGCCATGCTGTGGTCCTTCCATTTGGTTCGATGCATAGTACGTCAGCTCGCCCATCGCCGCTGAAGCAGTCATTGTCAGTTGCCGACGCTCAAAAGAAGGATGAGATGCCTCTTACTCGATATCGACGACAGCCATGCCTCGATCGAAGATGCCTACGCCCCAGCCCTGAGCACAAGTGGCAGCTCCGGTGACAACACCTACATTAGCAAACTGGAGAGTATTTGTCGACGCATCGTAGCGGTTCTCCCACATGGTGAGGGCACCACTCTTCTTGTCTTGGACCAAGACATCGCACTTGCCATCTCCATTCCAATCCGCAAGATGAATTCCGATCCTCGGGCCAGGAACTTTGAGTGTGATCTTCGTCTCGTGACCCCAACCAGGTGGCTCGTGTATGTTCGCGTAGAAGTCTCCAGAGTCAGCATGGCCATCGCTGTAGATCCACACATAGTCATCTGAGCCTGTGTTCCTCATATCGCAGTAGAAGACACCGTCACCTATAGAGCAAGATTAGAAACAGCATAAGGCTTGATGGTCAAGCAAGTTACCTTTTCTTCTTGTGCCTCCACCACCATTATTCTGCCAAACATGCATCTCATATCCGTCGCTCACCTTCTTGAAGTAGACATAGTCTAATCTTCCAGAACCATAGATACGTCCAAACTTGATCTGTTTGCGTACACCTGGTGTGCCCATACCGCCATGAGTTATACCAGAATGAGTCCAGTCAGGAACCTAGAAACGAAACATCAAAATCTGCTGGAAGCAAGATCATGACCAGACACTTACGATGCCGGTTCCCCACCCACGCTGATTAATCCAAGTATCAATATCACCTTGGTCGCCGATCCACATCCAATCGCTGCGAAAGCTGGGAGAGCGATTGGTTAGTCCAAGACAAGCTGATGTAAGCTTGTGGTACTTACTCGCCATTCAAATCGGCTATATGAAGCAATGTCAGTGATTCAGCTTGTGACGACGCAGGATTGATACTAACCTAGCCGGACTCCAGACGCATCACCTTTGCCCTTGGCGGTGAAGACTACCTCTCGCAGGCCACCAACAGTTTTGAATCCCTGCCAGCTATAACTGTCCCCCTGTCCCTGATTACGAGAGCAGCTTTGACTGGTCAGACAGACCATGAACAGCACAGGGGATGTGACACTCACAGAATATCACCGTTATGTCCAATGAGGCAGTAATCAGCCCTGCCATCGCCACTAGATGGTAACTATGGTCAGTGTGTTACAATCCCAGCAAAGGGAACTTCTTACTCAATGTCTGCAATGCGAACGTCCGTGGCCGTGTAGCCAGCATGCTCGGGAACCACCTTGAGCTGGTCAGCTTGATACTTCTCGCAGAATCAGTAACACGTACTTGACCGATGTGCTCAAACTTTGGAGGACTACCCCCTCGGTTCAACGATACCGACACTCTAGAACCACCTCCTAAACAGAAGAAGTCGTCCAAACCATCATTGTTGAAGTCCGCGAACCAGTAGGTTGGGCCACCATCGCAGTTCATATCAACGTCAAAGGTGACGTGATCTGCAAAAGTGCCATCATCTTTGTTTACACGGAGCCAGTAAGTGTTGGTGCCATCTGCCTTGTGTTCTACACGAACCCAATCGTCGAGCGCTCCGGCACGATCCGCACCACCAGAGTTTACCAACTGAGCAAAAAACCTGTTAATGTTTGTATGGTTAGCTTGTGTAGTCTATGACCACTGGATGGCTTGCTTACATATGCTCAGGTATAGCAGCGTTGATTTTGTCGTCCGGACCGAAAAATACTTTGCCAGAAGGAACACTGCCCTTGGACGTAGAGTGGTGGGTGTATAGCCCATCGTCATGACCGCTGCCTTGTTGTGACTTGACAGGTCCTCGAGCATTGCCAGCAACCTTTGTACAGTCGTGAACTGCCGAAAATCCAGTATCGACAATTCCGTTGTCATTGGCTGGAGGTTGTATGGTGCTCTCTATTCTGGATATCGCGTCCCACCATACCGCCGCCATTTGCCTGTATCCGGGATCGAGGGGATGAATGCCGTCATCAGAAAGATCACTAAGCTTGATGAATGCATTCATGTCGGCAAGATGGAGTCTGGCTTTAGGGTCCGCGTTGAAGTAGTTCATAACCAGCTCACGGTATTGATCTGAAACGGAGGTCGCACAAGTGTTGAAGTCCCGGCCAGGAAGGAGAGTGGATAGAATGATGGTCACACCAGGCGCTGAGGTGAAAATATCGTCGATAAGCTGCTTGATACGAGTCCCAGCATTGCCCGTGTCGATATTTTGAACACAGTCGTTTGTTCCTACGTTCAAGAGCACGAGATTCGGCTTCATCCACGCGGACGCTGACCATGCGCTGTGCACTTGTGAGATGACCCATCCTGGATGGCCTTCGTTGTCCTTGTAGGATCGAGCAATGGCCAGTTTTTGCAGTGAAAGAGGCAACGCGCAACAATAATACTTACCCTGTCCGCCATCTTGCCGTTCTGTTTCGAGCCAACCATGTTGACTTTCCAGCCCTTGAAACGGAGTTGATCACGAATGGCCCTCCGGTATCCGTTACCGTCGCTGGATCGTACGCCTTCGGTGATAGAAGCGCCAAGGGGCATGATTCGCAGGAAGAAGTCTTGGGCAGATCTACCAGACAGCGAAGATGCATAATTCGTATCGTATAGATCAGCGGATGGGTCGGTGATGTTGACATCTATGTCGTCCAAGTTTGGCGCAGTCATGCCTTCATAGGTTGGAAAGTCGTTATTCCAGGGCAAATCGACGGTAGTCACATCTGGCGCGAAGCCAGTATCGTAGGGGGAAGGGCCATCAGAATCCTGCGCTCTGGAAAAGGAGAAGAATATGGTAACCAAGAGAACGAGATGAAAAGGCGAGAAACAAAATGCCATTGTCTAAATCCGACAGTCCTGGATTGTGGTGTCCTTGTGGAATTGAACAGAGATTAGTCCTGGTTATATCAGCTGCAGAAGTCAGCCTCCGGACGGCAGCTCGCGCAATGCCATTTGGCAGATTGATTGATCGAGCCAAATCCATAGGTCATTCTGAATGATCTCTCTACAAGTTTGATGCAGGCGGACCATCATGTGGCTGATCCTTCCTCAAGCAGACTCGTATTTCGAGACCTGTATGCAAGTAAGCAGGAGAAGCAACCACCAACGCAGTTACCAATATAGTGCGATCCTGCTTGCCAAGACTGCTATATAATGATGCCTTGGCAATCCTTTCTCAAGCTTTCGCCATGCTGTCTTGTTCCAGATAGGTCCATTCCATCTTATTTAGGTGAATCTGCAGGTGCAATCCCTAGAACTGTCAGCCTGGAAGCATACTCAGCCCCGAAGGAACGGTGGCTTTCGCTATTTATATCATGTAAGGTAGACTATAACCATCCTTCTAAGGCCTCGCCTAGCAATCACAGGCCTTTGCAAATCCGTCAATGTTACACTGTGATAGGCCATAGTGTAAGATTGTGGCGCCTGACAGATTGCGAGCATGGTTTCCTGACATTTCCGAGTGTCGTGTGATGCACCCGTATAGAGTAAAGAAAAGGCCTCGACCGTAAGGCGTGCCGGACGAGGACTGTTATGGCTTACAGCATGTTGGTGGCTTCAACTCCTTTCTTCACTCTGTACCCGAGCCTGATGATTGAACCATAGGGTTGAACCTAATCTCGCTTATAGAAATGGACATCCATCACCAAAATCTGGTGGTCTTCCAATTGTGTCGTTTTGTCAGACCATCCCGCCTTCTGGCCAACTCTCCGAGGTCTTGATCACCAGCTCGCGTGTTGGTCTATTCGTTACCTGTATCATAAGTCTCTATATACCTTGAGTTTCAAGGCATCATGAAGCTACATGCTCTTTGCTTTTGTCTATCGCTGTGGACGACAGGTGTCTTTGGTAGCCTTGCAGCGGCACCTTTTCAGGCAAGTGATGTCGCCGTTTTTGTACGTGAAAGGCACAGTAGCTAACCAAACTCATGGCATAGACAATGTATCTCTGGTACGGATACAGTATGGAAATCTTGGCCTTTCATGGGGAATCCAACCCCAATGGTATCGCGAGCGGTTGCAGAGGAACGGTAGCTGACGGCAGCTGTTATTTCGACGAATTTCTGCGACACATTCAACTCGTCGGCAGAAACAGCCCGGCTTGGACTGGTGCGACAAACGTCGGCTCCGATCTTCATCCAGACGTGTTTGAGACAGCTGCCGAGCTGCGGAATGGTGTAAGCGGATATAGCAACACTGTTGACCCCAAGAAGCTCTTTCCCAATGGTGGAATTAGAGCTTCACCCAGCTTTGGAGAGGTCTTTCAATTGGTTACAGATAGAATCCAAAAGTGTCGTCAAAAGGTGGGAGATGGAGCTCTCAGGTTAGAGCTCAGCGAGGCCCGGCAGGCTATGTTCATGGTACACAATGCTCGCGTAGCTGATCAGGCCCTTGCTCTAACAACCGAACTCAATGACGAGCTTAGTGAGAACGGAATCACATGGGTAAGTGATGCTTGCAACACTACTTTGCTTCGCATAATGCTAAATGCTCCATGCAGAAAGTCGAGACGCAAAAGCTCCAGTTGCAGAATGGAGGGTCATACGAAGCCATCGACACAGAAGCCACCATCGAGAAGCATAAGAGCGAGCCTCAACATTTGTTAGATGCTGTCAAGCATTGGGCCACCACGTTCGACACGATGACCAAAGACAACAGAAGACATTTGACTGCTATTCAGGCGTGTAAGGCAATTGTTACAAAGTTGCTCGGCAATTGCTAGACAAAACCTTTTGGTGCCTCGTTCTGCAATTTCAACTTGGATCTTTTTGTTTTCTTCTCTTTTATTCTGTTTTCAAATTGAATCGTTTCGAGCGTAATCCAAGCCAGTTGCAAACAAGTCGGGATAGCTTGACTTGAGATGATGATTTCACTCATGGCTTCTGCTGTTCAGAACTACAACTTATTGTGCGTTGCCCATGTCACGTCTCGACGCGATGATTGCACATTCGAGTGCACAGACGAAACATGATTGCCGGATGCATAATCGTGGTCAACTCATCAGAGTGAAATTTCTTTGTGATCGCACGTCTCAGACGTTCCCTCATCAAATCGGCAGATTGTCGCGTAAGATCTTGTGCAACAGTGACAGGCTGTTTCCCTTCACACTCCTCAGCTAGGTCATAGAACCTGTTCAGCTTGTCTTGTGCTGATGCTGGAACCACTTGCACAGGGGCATCTCCCAATAGGCCGAACAGACCAGTTGCTGTGGCAGCGTCGAGATGGGCATGCACAACAATAACTTGCATGACGACTAGCCATGCTGGTAGCTGTTTGTATGCATTGATGGCTTTGAGATCATCTGAGGTCACAAGCCTGAGGACAGGTGACGCAGGTTGACTCTGCAGAAACAGTCCAGGAGCATGGGGCTCTTTCGCCGCGGGATCGAGATATGTCAACATAATGGAGGGAGTGGCAGACATGCGCAAAGCCTCCCACACGACACATTGGAGAGGGTCTCCAGAATAATCATAATCAGCTTCGTATTCGCGGGTCCAGTTGAGGTGAGGCGAGTCACGAGTTGTGTCAAACCAGGCATCCGAGTTGTCCGTCCCTGAGATCCACTGAGTGTCGAGTGGTCGATCTGGGTCGCAAACTGTAGCAAAGCCACCGGACCTGGTCGCGACAAAGCGCGATTCACGACATACATGGCTTATGAGTGGCGGTCGTCCGTTTTGATAGGTCGTTTGGTAGAGCTGACACGGTGCGAGTGGGGAATTGTCATGGTCAAGGCCGAAAACGATGCGGTCCACAGGTTGATCAAGTTCCCAGACTCGATGCGGAAGACAGTGACGCCATACTTTCAGTCGCAGCTCGGTGGGTAGTTGTGTGAAGAGATGAAAGGCCACTGTCATGGTGGGCGAGATGGTGAGTCTGGAGTATGATGTCTGCTCGGGTGACAGTCACTGAAATGGGAGGAGAAGGCTACTCGAGTAGCTTGTGAATCGATACCATAAGGGCGGGTTGGTGGAGGCTTGGCGTCTGACGGAGCTGTCATCCTCTTGGAGCGACTCGATGAGCTGCTACCGAGCCACTCTTACGCAGTCATCCCTCCTCTTTCCTTTGAACACGTCCATGGCAGCTTGAGCGAATCTGTGATGGGTATGCCTGAGGCTAGGTCGTGAGGCTCCAAAAAGTAAGGTTGTAGATCAGGAAATCGGGCCCGGGGTAAAACAAACACCGAGATGGATTCTACAAACGTCATCACTCTTGAGCTCGATGATGAGTTCATGACTTTTGACAGCATTCCTTGGTGATTTTAGTAGAATATCTACCAGGCAGGTACTCCTCCTTTCCCTCATACCAACACACCCCCAACCAAACAACTTTACTCAAACTATATCGCAATCATGGGTCTTGAATACAGCACCGCCAAGTGGCTCGCACCTGCATCGTTCATCTATGACTTTGCGCTCCAGCAGTATGGACTTAACAGCACTCCTTCGATGAAGGAGATAAACGACAGAAACATTTCTTTCTGGAGCCCCCAGCCCTATTTCATCGGTGGCTTCTTTGCACCTCAGCAGATTGTACAGTTGGCATGGTTGTACCGTCTGTGGAAGCTTGACCCCAGCAAGCCCAAGGAGAAGAGCGAGCTGGATCAGATTGTCAACTTTGTCCCTTATTACGCCCTTGGTAACTTTTGCATTGGAACGTAAGTCATGTGTTTTCTTCCTAGCATGAAGAGACGCTAATTCTACGAAGCTGGATGTTCTTCTGGAACAGTGAGCAGCTCAAGATCTCCAACATCTTCGTTGTCGTCAACTCCCTCAGCCAGCTTTACTTCATCTTCACCAAGCTCGGCCCCATGAACACCAAGTCCCTCTCGTCCGTTCTCACACACGTCAACGCGAAGACCTTTGCCGGCATTGGCGTCCTCGACTTCGTCCACAACCTCAGTGTTGCCTACTACAAGGATGTTCTCCCTAGCCCCGCCATCAAGGCCATCACCGGTGCTGGTTTCGCCGGTCTCGCTGCTTGCAGCGACTGGATCTTCGGCGGATGCCTCGTCTACGACCTTGTTGCCCTGAGCGTCGGCCAGGCCACCGTCGGCAACCCCGACTGGAGCAAGATGTTGGGTGGTTTTGCCGTCATGACTGCCGGCATTGTTGGCCTAAGAAACTACTTTATGTAGGAGACTGTCCCACACCCTTTTCGAGCGGTGTCTATTCACGACATGGCAAGTCTGACGGTTTCTCAATTACAGCCCTCCCTACGTCAGCGAGCCTGGATACGACCTTGCAGACGACGATGACACATTTGATGATCGCGTTTAATCGAACTCCATATTCATACTTCAGAAATACGTAATGTACTATTAGGAATCTACGGGTGATCTATCTCACATAGCTACGAAGAATGAACAATTACAAAAACACGTACATATCTTATTTCGATTGCAGTCTCAGATCAGAACACCGGCAGCATGGATGCTGATGAGACAACACCATGGATGCCGACGTCTTGCAATTATCTTTGGGTACCACCAATGTCTCAGTGCTTGCAAACGCCTATGAGTATCATCATCCTCTACAAGAAGAACATGCTCGACAAGACTTGCACATCTACACATCAACAATCATGCCTCCTTGTCTGTATATCTGCTGCCATTTCGAAATCACAGACGAGCACCATGGCTCCCCATCAAGACCCAAACCCAACTCCAAAGCCATCCAAGATGGTCGACGCATCTCTCGCCACCACTCACACACCAGAGAACGACAAGGACAAAGTCCTCGAGGAGACAAACCAAGAGAAAAGTCCAGACATCATTCTCGTCATCGTTCTCTCTCATCTCCAGTACGGCATATCCCTTGACAAGCCCATCAAGTATCTCCTTATCCTAACCCTTTATACCAAACAGCGTTCTCATCACCAAAATCCCGCCACTGCACCATCTACCCAAAACACCACCATTCCATCACAAGACCAACATCCAGCCACCCAAATCAATGCCATCCGCAAACACATCGAAAGAGAAGACACACGCCACTCCCTCACCATCACAAAACTACACAAAACCCTCGATACCGAGCATGCCCGCCACGACACCCGCACCAAAGGCTTTCGCTCACGACTCATTGACTTGAGTACCGCGAATCAACACCAATTGCGTTCTTCTCCCAAGAAGCTGCAACAGCAGCAGCAGTGCGAGATCAACGACAATGATGATGGAAGAGTGATTTGTGAGAGTGGAAATGCAGGAAAGCAAGGCCACATAGCAAAATGGCTCGACGGATTGAAATCCATGAGTTCGTTTTCTGGAGGAAGGGACGACAGTAGTGACGGGGACAGTAGTGTGGAGGTTGTGGCTGCAAAAGATGCAAAGGGCAAAGGCAAGGGGATTAGAATCGTTAGTGATGGCGTTGAAGAAGGTGGTGGTGATGTTTGAGAAAAAGACTCAAAAGAAGGACGAAGGGAAGAAGACAAAAAAAGTCAACTCTGGAAGCGGATCCTTGCATTACATCAGGTGCTGTTCATCCTCGCCAGTGTACTGCACAAGGAACAAAACCACAAAGGACGTCTCTTAAGGTACTTACCTTCCAGGTCTGTCGAAGTGAGCAATGATCATGCTTTCCATAGAAATAACATTCTCCTTACCTTCACTTTCCACGCTCCTCACTCACCTCTTTGCAATATCATATTCTGCCAAATCCATTCACCTTTCAAAGATCGGTCCTGTAGCTCACACGGTGGCATCCACTCGATGGAAACCCTCTTTTCACAAGTCTAGCATAAATAGAATCCAGAGGTGGTGAGTTCGACTCTCTGCCTTGGTTGGTCGCGATCATGACTTTCGGTGTTTCCCCCCCTGAGGCTTGATTCTTTTGCTCTTGTGCCGATGAATGTTCATCTTTGCTGCATCGAATGCGATCACTACTAGTCTTGGGTCTCTGCAGCGAGGATGTGATCATCGAAGAATGGGGTATCATTGTGAGGCAAAGAGAATCTAAAGGAGGATCTAAATAATTCAGTCGAAGGGCAATCTTCTTAGCGATTCACCACCTTGACGCTTCTTCATTTCCTGCATGGCACCAATGGCAGAGGGAACCTTGATACCACAGCAATCGTCCCATGTCTTGCCACTGTGATCGTGAACGTGCTTCATACCGCCTTCAGGGGCAACTTGACCTTGTCCCCCCTCTGTCTCTTCCATTTCCCCAGCAACGTCTGTTTCGTCTTCTGTGCTCATGTCGTCAACGGCAGGTACGAGGCCACCGAACAAAAAGTGTTGCATGACGGGGAGCTTGCCCAAGACTTCAGCGACAAACATCTTCTTCATGCCGGCTTCGACCTTTTCCCAATTCTTTGCGCTGCTGATGTCGTCGAGCATGGGTGAATGCCAGCGCAGGCCGTCAACATTCTTGACGCTGTTGACGTAGGCGACTTGTTCGAGGTAGAGATAGTCTTTGGAGCATTCTTCGAGGATGAGAGGTTTGTGGATGGACATGGGACGGATATGGGGGTGGTGTACGAGCTGAGCGCTGCCGAAGAGGAAGGGAGCGAATTGGTAGTCGTCGAGACCCCAGACGCCGTGTGAGCCAGCAGGTTCGAGGTAGTATGTGGACTGGACGACACGCATGACGCGAAGATAGCGAGGAAAGACGATGAGGGCGACTTGTGGGAAAGTGGATTGAGGGAGAAGGTCCAGGCGGTTCAGACACAGTAGCCAGATGAGGAAGTTGAGCTCGTGACCAGACCCATAGTCGATGCGGGTCTTGTTGCCAAATGAATGGAAGACGTATGTCGAGACTTCATCCTGAGCAGCAGCATTTATCACACCCAGCTTATCGTGCCATGACTTGAGTAGTGTCTCAATCTTGTCGAGGTATGTGATGAAGGCCTTGTTGCCAAAGCGAGAGCCGCCGGCATCTTCAGCAGGACATTCGGCGACCGTCTTCTCTGCCTCCTCTAGGATGTTCACAATCGTGTCAACAACGCCATCTCTTTCCGTCCTTTGTACAGAAGTAACTGTTGTTTGGCGGATCGAGTCGGAGAGGCCAAAGACGAAAGCCGTGACCAAGTCATATGTGGGAGAGTTCAGGAACAGATCATGATCTTGCTTCGAAAGGATACGGCGCGTAGGGTGCTGGTACTTGACGTCGTTCTTGTCGGGGGCAGCAGGGAGAGCGGGAGTCGGCGGTGGTGGATTTAACGGAGGTTCGGTCGACTTGTCTTGCTTGCGTCGGGGGATGAGTCTAGGAAGCTTGTCGGAGAGGTCTGGCGGCGGACTGGGGATCTGAGTATCGGGGATGGGTTCGGCGGACGGCATCGTGAGGTGTAGAATGTTTCGTGGTGTCCGAAGGAAAGAAGGACATGAATGGTCTCAAGGGAAATGTCTTGGCAACGATGCCACATGGAGTCGATCGCGGTTGCTGTTTGCGGAGGGGATGATCATTTCCACCTTCCTTGATATCACTGTCCGGCAGGGCTCGACGACCGACTCGCGCCTTCCTTCTTTCCTCCGGAGCGCCTGTCGCATCGCTACCTTGTCATCCTGGACTCTCGCGACCTGCGCTTGCAGTTGTGACCGCCAGCGATATCTCCGCCTCGACCGCCAAGGACCCCCCAAAGAGACGTCATCAGGCCCGGCTCTTGTTTTTCTACTCGTAGCATGCTATAACAAACACGACTCTGCATGCCATAGCCGCCACCACGCCTGAGGGCATGTCCTGCCCCCAATGGTCAAGCGTCCGCGACTCCCCTTTCGCATTCCTTTCTTCCGCATCTTCTACAGCACAACATATACCACCCTCTTCCTCCTTATCTTCATCCTACTGGCCATCACTCCGGCAACTCTCATCTATACCGCTCTCCGCGCCAGCGCCTATCAGTATGTCTTCGAGGTCGGCGGTGTCTACGTCCTGGTCATCATCTTTACCCTCTTCATCTACTCGAGTCGACTCTACACCAACCGCTCCGTTCTCGCCGCCGTCGGCAAGTCTTGGATTCCTGTACAGCCCGGCGAGGTCAGCAAAAACCTTCGCAAAGAGGTCGTCAAGGCCGCAAACAGAAGCGCTAGGATTGCCTTTGAGACGAAGCCTAGGAATCTCCAACCTGAGCTTGCACGCAATAAGAAGCTTTTCAATGACTTCGACGACAGTGAGCCCACCACCGTTGGCAACGTAGTCCACATCGATCCACATCATCCTCCCTGGGGCCGCGTCTCACACGCCGGCTGGTCTTCACCCTCTCAGCTCGACGCAAACCTCGCCCCTCACATCCAATTTCGCACCGTTGTCATGGAGCTGCCCAATCTTATTGAAGCCCGTGCTGTTTCGCTGGCTCCTCCGCTTCTCATAACACAGGATGCTTCCGCTACGCCCGACCCACGGATCGTGAATGTGCTTTCGAGAAAGCCCACCGCTGACATGCGCTCATACCTGGCACAACTCTCTGGCCTCGACCTCATCCCACCAGACGCCGGCCAAGACTTTGTTCAGCGCTATGAACATGCTCGATTTTCTCCGACACCCATCAACGAGGATGAATTTGAAGACCTCATGTCCGCTTTTGCAACTCTACTGGCCAACATGAACCAATTACCACCCAAAATCATCGACATGGCTTACGCTGGTTCAGATGTTTCCTCCGAAACTTCAAGCTTATCTTCCATTTCTTCTCGCAGCGATAGCATTTCCTCCTCTGTCGCTGGCTCAGTCTTTCGCGCTCGTACCCCTGGCTCGAGACTACCATCCTCTTATACACCACGCGCATCCATGTCTGTCGCACGCACACCGTCGCCAAGCGCGCGTCGTACAGCTCCGTTCCCAACGCCTCGACCACAAACCTCTCAGACTGCCAAAGCTGTCTACCGCACACCATCCGAACAGACCTTTCCGACTATGAACTCGGTCCGTAGAACAGCACCGAGTGGTCGACGAGGCATGGCGGACGGCAACGGCTCACCCGCAGCCAGTCTCCATCGATTGGAAAGCTATGAAAGCGGGCAGAGTGTCATTCGTACACCGCTGCCTTCTAGTTCTGCTACATCCTACTATGGATGAGGTGGTAGACTTGTGTGAAACTTCTTCTCTTCTCTGTCGATATTATTCTTCGTCTTCTTACTACATATACCCCCTTTTCTATATCATGTTAATGAAACACAAAAATGTTTAATGCCGTTCTCTTTTGGCCCATCACGAATCTTTTATCGTCCCTGTCCTTGTCGAGCTCCGAATGCTTATCAATTTTTGCGTTGCCTCTGTCTGTGATTACCACCATTTCTCCCACAAACCCCCTCAGAGAGCAAATCTCGAAGAGCTTGAGACATGGTACAAGATTACCAGAGTTGTTTACCAAATATCTATCTGCTCAGCCCATCCGTCAAAAGGATATGGAGAATCTGAAGGATGCATCTACCTCTACAATGGCAAAAAAAGAGATCGAAGGTATAAGTATAGTCGGTTGACATCTCGAAAAAAAAAAAAAAGAGAGACCTTGATTAACGAGTGTATGAGAAGCAAAACGGGAAGAGGGAGGAAAGGGAGACGGAAGAGTGTTTCTCTACACGTATATAATGTTGATGTGTTCGTGAGGGTAAAAACAAGACAAATAATCGACATGCGTCCCAATCACGAACAAGACAGAGATACTCATACGATCTCTGGAGACTGTCATACCTTGATGTCTGGAAGCATTACAACGTCGGTCTCTTGTGACAGGTCACTGACCAGACATTTTGACACCGTCTCCCCATCACAACACTCCATGAGATTTCTGCCGGACGACAGAAATGAATGCGAGACTTTAGTTTTATGGATTGGCAAAAATGAGACCTAATCAGCTGAATTCTTTCAGTGCTCACAAAAGTAAAAGGTGGCTTCGCAATCAACCATCAACTCGGCGAGTGGTCCGCGCTCCTCCATCAATTCCTCCCTGAACCCCTTTGCCGCTTCCATGGAAATGGGAAAGTCTGTGAACCCTTCAAAAACCTTTTCCATCAATTCATTTGGTAGCGTCTTCAGTCTATCGATGTTTTCGCGCTGCTCACGGACTTCGCTTTCCCACCAATGTTTTTGCTGTGGGGGAACCTTTGACGTGGACAAGATGCGTGCATGCGGATCCACCAGAAACAGGGCTAGGATCTTTCTCTCGCCGGGCCGTGTGTTGTCTTCGAGTTGGAAGGAACCGACATTGTGCTGCAAAACGTTTGGAAACGCCAGTAGACGACCTTGTTCACACAGTACACTGCCGAGATTTTGAACAAGGACATCTTGATCATTCTGGAAGCCGGTGATCTTCTCGAGATGCTCCCAATCACCTTGTTCGTACTCCAGGTCTAGATGAGCTTCTTCGTTACAGTTGTGACGGAATTTCAAATGGGAGGGTGTGATGTTGTCGTTTGAGAAATAATAGATGGCCGTCGCGACAATGTGTTCGTTCAAGAGACCTTGGGATTCAGTCAGCATCGTGTTGTCGAATTCGCGTTGATGCCTTACCTTCGACGTGCCAGCTACCTCCTTCCCATACTGGATCATCAGGCCTCAAGTAGGTATTGGCCAGCTTGACGATGACCTGCAACCCGCTATCGGCGTACTCTTTGCGAAGATCAAGCGGTGGTTCTTCTAGAACTTCGCGAGGTTTGTAGGACTTTGGCTCAGGAAGGGCCAAGGTGCGCATATTAGCTTTCCACCACTCGTCTAAATCATAGCTGTCGTCACTGTCGATGCCTTTTTGTTCTTTGTCGATCTTGTGGCTAATGCCTGACCAATTATGATCAAAAGCACCAGCAGCGTCCGATAAAGCTTTGAGCTCTACTTTCTCTTCTTCGGTCTCTGGATGTCTACCCAGAGTCCAACCTCCCGGTCGCTCATCTCTGCCATGGACCCACTCGAAGTGGAAGTCGTTGATCTCAATACGAGGATGAAATGGCTTGACATAATCACGGCTTCTTAACGTGCCATTGTTTGCAGAAAGTGAGCCACCAGTGTGGCTGAGTACTTGGTCCCATAGAGGTACTGCCTTTGCGATGACTTTTTCGATCAGATGATAGAGCCCGGCATGTTCTCGAGGGTGTAGATTGTTGATGTAGCTAACAATCTTCACTTCGTTTTCACCTTCGAACTTGACGTCGCAAGGCAGCCATTGAAACTCGTCTGAGTAGTAATCACTATAGACTTTGGGTTTCCCAATGACTTCTCCTTGTCCGCAATAAGACGTGCAGTCTTCGAGCCCAACTACGCCTTCCTTCAAGACTTTGGAATGTCCATAGATCAAAGGAAAGAGAGAAGGGTGAACAAGGTCGAGAACTCTATCCCGAGTCCTGGGATGCCAGTCCTTGTCTTTGTCGGGCACGTTCTCCAGTGAGGCAACCGCTCGGTTGAGATCATGTCTCAACTCCTGAGAGATTGTACTGTCCGAATAGACCACCTGTGCGTCGACATCGATGGGTGCGACAATACCGGTCTCCTCTAATGTTTTGGCCTTGTCGCGAAGCTCGGCAACGCAATATTGCCACATGAGTTCACTAAAGTCTTCCGCTTGATTCATGAGCTCAGCCATCCACTTGTCGCAGATAGTGTCGTCGAAGACCTTGCGAAACCACTCAGGCTTCTCGATGAGCTTCTGCATGGCGATCATCATGTTGAGTTCGCGAAGTGCGAGAAGGGCTCCAGTCCAGGCAGTTGGATCAACGTCCACCAGCCGATGATGTGGGCATTTGTACTGATTGCATCTCGAGGCGTCAAGATCCATACCCAGGCCAGGGAATATTTGCTGTCCAGCATCGTTGAAAAAGTGATGGCATTTGATATTGTCCGGCACTGTCTTTTGATGAACTGTTTCTGGAGTCGACATGACCGTATGGGTTTTGAGCTTCGAATGTAGCTACTCTCTTGATGGAGCTTGATTGAGGGTTCGATCGGCTACTTATATCTTTGCAAATCTCAGTTGATGCTCGAGTCGTGGGAAATCGGATATTGGAGGGGCGCACGAAGGAAGCGGTACCAGAGTTTCGGAGACGTCTGGTGTCCAGTCCTCTTCAGGCAGCGACAGGCAGCCGCAGGCAGACGCGACATATCATAGCCGCTAACAACCGGTGCGAGAAAAGACGAATGATATCGAAAAGAACTATCATGAGTGCTGAATGGAACTGTTGCAAGAGTCGCAAGAGGATGTGTCCAGACGAACAGACCGAGGTGAAGATATGAGGGCTGGGAGGGAAGGTGCGTACAGGTGTGGGGGATTGGTCAGGGTGACGAAATGTCTTGGTCTAATTGTAACCTCTATCGTGCTTCCCTCGCATGTGCACGTTATCTACAGAGCATCTCTTCCCGAATGTCAAGCTGTTATACTTGGTTTGGTCTTAATTTCGACCCTGATTCTTGCATTCGATCCATCGACAAAAGTGCCCAGTGGTCTCGTACCTGGAACAAGCTCTTCCTCTCTCTCCTTCCACTCTTCACCGACCTCTTCTGCATCCTCTTCATCAGAATTCCATTCTTCCACCCCGTTCCATGTTGCCATGTCTACGCGATCCTTCTCACCAGTCTCCAAGATTAAGCGGAGATGAGTAGGCTCGACACCTAGACGCCTGCCGAGAATTCCATGGACCTTGTAGATGCTGCAGGCTTTGGGTATCTCGACTACTAGCGGATGTTGTTCGTTAGGTGGATTGATCTTTCCAACTGCTGCCGGCGAATAGACTGTACATTCCAGTAACCTTGCTGCTAGCGAATTGGGATCAATTCCGCTTTCTGCTTGACGCTCAACCTTCGGCTCGCCATACTCCTCGCACAGCTGCTTCCATCTTGGATGAGAGGCCAGGATGTCCTTTTCATCTTCTTTGGGTGTCAGAGATAATTGTCTCGCAATCTGAGACAGGTAGTATGTTTCCGAGTTCAGACGCTCCTTCTCGGTAATCTTGGAGTAGTTGAGAGTCCCGAGCTGAGGCAGACGGGCGATTGTGAGCATGTAGCCGTCAGCTGAGGTCAGTGGCTTACTGTCGGCTGAGCGTAATGTAGAGAACAGAGGGTTGTGAGCTATACGTAGATGCTTTAATCCTGGAAAGGTCGTCGATAGTTCGTTGATGATATTCCACGATGTTATGTTATTGTATGCGAGATCTAGATCGACTATTGTTTCCGGTAGCTTGAAGGCACCTTTGTGCTGTGAGTTCCTCAAGGTGCGAGAGATTTGGTTGTTCTTGAGGTTCAGAGTGCGGAGTTGTGGGCAGCATTCGCTTAGGTGTTGTACATCCTCAAGACCTGAGAAGTTGTTGTCTTCCAAGGTAAGTGAGATCAACGTACTTGGTAAGCTGCAACCATCCAATGAACCCAGCTGGTTGCTCGATGCCGATAGCTCCTTAACATTCGGCATGGATAGTAGGAGAGTTTCGAGCTATTTGAGAATCAGCATGCCGATCCTTGTTTAGCGCAGAGGGGCGACCTACTTCTTTGCCTGTGCATAGCATATGATCAAGACTTGCAGAAGTGATCTGAGCCAGACCAGAAACAGCTTCATCAGAAGAGCTTTCTCGGCCAAGAACACTTTGTAGACGATTTGCACTGGCATAAATTAGCAACCATCCATAACCGCATCTCGATTACCTACTCTAGCCTTAAGAACTTTAGTTTTGGTAGACGATCACATATATTGGATATCTCGGACAAAGTCTCGAACAAATTTCTTCCCAGGTCGAGATCAGTGATGTTTGGACATGTCTCTGATATCCGGTCCAGGTTGTCTTCCGGATTTGTGGTGTCTTCATCGTAGGCTTTGACGAGAAGGTCATCCAGAACCACAATGCGAAGATTCTGCAGTTGAGCTTGCTGGCGGGCGATCTTCTCGAAACCGACTTCTTCAGCTTCCTTGCCGCTGATTCTGATGACATTGTGATTTGATGCATGCTCTCCAGTTTCGGTGGCCGCATATTTCGTTTTCAGTGCTTCAAGGAAAGTCCTGGGTTGGTCCCACGCTGCCGAGGGACGAAGGAAAGAGCCAGGTGTGGGATGCAAATTTCTACCTTTGATTGAGATTAGAACTACTTCAACGATATTCAAGATGTTGAGAAACCCCTACCTTTGAAGTACTCAACCCCGTCGTGAGTTCCAGAGTGCTTTCCTCGGGTAGGCTCATCCCATTCCACGCCTAGCCATTGGCCTTGTTTGCCTTTGACTTCGCCAACATAGCGCACTGTACAGCGTTCGCCCTTTGTAGAAAGGCGTTGTCCAGGATGAAAGGACGACATCGAGGATGGTTTGGCTCTCGCCGAAATATGAGTTCAAGAAGGGTCCATCTTGAAATGGTCTGTGCTTGGTCCCGGGACGTGGGCGTCTCAAAGGACTGGATGGATTTCTTTGACACCACAACATCTCCCACACTTGACAACTCTGTCGTGCAAAAGTCCTTGCGTCCTGATACCATAACGATCATTGCCAGCTTCCTGGATCTCCAGCATATAGACGCTCTGTCAGAAACTTGCAAGAGCTTCACCCAAACACCACTTTACGCGTCCTTCCGCGAAACCTTCGCGCTCCCCATCTCTTTGCGCCGACGACAAACGGGGCATCCAAGAATATCCAAGGGCAACTTTATCAAAAGATTGCTTTGTTCTGTCTCCTGCAACTAACTGAACAACATATCACTCCACGCTGGGATCAAGACCTTGCAACGACACACCTCCACAACCGCAACCATGCCTGGCAGAAAATCAAACCTTTCAACCGTCACAAATGGCGATGAAGAATCGCCTGCACCCACTGGCCGTGCAGCACGCGAGGGATCAAGTGTAGAGGTAACAAGATGATGCAAAGAAGGTTTGATTCAAGAAAATCACTGATTGATATAATGTAGGATCTGTCCCTGCCGCGAACCATGATTTCGAGGTTAGCAAAGGGTGTTCTGCCTCCCAACACATCAATCCACAAGGATGCTTTGCTGGCATTAAGCAAAAGCTGTACCGTCTTTGTCAATTTTCTGGCATCCAAGTAAGTTGATTTTTGATGTTTGTCTTTCTCCGAAAGACCCTGCTTGTGATTTACATGGGATTCCACTTATCTCATCCTCTAATTCCATCCAATACTAACATATACATCTGCAGCTCAAACGAATACGCTCAACTCGGCGGCAAAAAGACAATTCAGCCCGCAGACGTGATAGCAGCACTCAAAGAAAACGAATTCGAGCACTTTATCCCGCGTCTGGAAGCAGAACTCAAGAGTAAGATCCACAGCTTTCCATCCCTCACTCACAACATCATCTCTGACAGTCCCCAAAAAAACAGAATACAATACAGTCCAATGCGACAAACGCAACTCGTATCGTCGCAAGATCCGCGAAGAAAAAGCCTCGTCAAAAACCGGCGGCGTCGACGACGACGGTAAACCCACAGACAGTGGAGCAGAAAACGGAGACGCAGACGCTTCAATGCTGGATGCCACTGAAGTGTCTGGTGTGAACGGACACAGCAGGAATGGCGATGAGGAACCACCGTCCAAGAAATTGAGACGGGAGAATGGTGAGGAAGATGAGGAAGAGGGCGATGATGAAGAGTTCCATGATGCGTTGGAGGGTGAGGACGATGAGGTTGTGGAGGGTGAGGGTGAGGACGAGGTGGATGAGGAAGATGAGGACGAAGGGGATGATGAGGAACAGGTCGAGGATGGGGTTGATGAGGAGGAGGAGAGGGTGGGTGATGGTATGAGGGATGAGGCGTTGGACGATGCCAGTGAGGATAGTGATTAGAGATTGCAGACAGCTGACAACCAGTGGTGGACAAGGGTATCGACCTGGTCAGCGGTTGAGAGCCCCTAGGAGCCACTGCGCTGAACACAGGCTCACGCGAGACGCATCGATGTATGACAGCTGTAATGCTACCCTTTCTCATACATCAACCAAAAGCAAAATTCAAGGCTGTAACACAAGACTGCTGCTTTCGAATCGAGACAGATGGTTGAAGAATTGATTTGCATTGCTGAAGTCTTACTGAAAGCGTAGTCCTTCAGCCGATGGTACTACCGTTCGCTGTGCTTTGTGTGTCCCTCCCTGTGCCATGCCTTTTTTGCCATTCCACCGCCAGTGCGGTCCATTCCCCAGAACATCAGGTAGTTCTAACGCCGTGCGCCATGCTTGCTTGTAAAGTACGAGGACGTGATATCGTCAGTGCAGAAAGATCGAGATTGGCTACTGTTGGCGCGAGTTCAACATGGCGAGTTCGCGGTCGGCCATGGCAAACGGATCGCCGTACTTGTCTAGTTTGTGTTAGCGAAACAAGATGCCACTCTGGAGGTGAGGGATACGCACTGCCGATTCTGCGATTTTTGTCGACAAGTGAGTCCCAGGCACGAGTGAAGTCGTCTTGGGCCTTCTTGTTCTTCCAAGCATAGCCAGGCGCGTCCTCTGGTTGTGTGTACTGGTAACTGGAGGAAGCCTTGATCGAAGCATCGGTGGGGATGTTGGCGCTGAGTGACACACTGCCCTGTGACTCCTGGGAGTGGTCGATGGAGGAGATGGGACGTTTTCCGTTCATGTTTGCGCCGGAAGCAGAGGGAGCGACCGTGGGCATGTCGACTGGAAGAGGGACGCCTTGGGAGTTTGGAGGTGAGAGGTCGGAGATGGCGATGGAGCGGATTTGAGCGTTTGGAGTGCTCGGATTAGAGTTGCCCGACTGCATAAGACTGTCGCCGTCGTGGTCGAAGGGAGAGTTGGCGCCTGTTGTTTGAGTAAAGTGGATTAGTTATGGATGGTGAAGCAGGCAGCCGCCGGCAAGAGCATTGCTTACCTGTCATGATGGAAGTTGGTTCGAGATGACGGTTCAGTTGGAAGTCTGAATGGAGCGAGCAGGCTGGACGAGCAGAATGGCCGTTTCAATCCTCGATATGCAGATGAAACCGAACAGCAAGGTGGAATCGCCAGAGAGGGAGCTCGGACATGACGCATCGCGGGGTGCAGCAAAACGGCCAGAGCGCGTCGGCCCGCCATGACCGACCATGACCATCTCGAATTAGCCCACCCTGTCCTGTCACACTCGCTCATTCATACTGTATTTTGTCACGGTCACATCACTTCCTGCTTCTCTAATTAAACAACCACATTCACCAAAATGCCTGATGCATGGGACGATGACTGGGACAAGGTTGCCGATGCATGTCTTTCAAGTCCATATGTGTTATGCCAACTGCTAACCCAGTACTAGACCTCGCTCAAGTCTGCACCAGTCCAACCTGCCGTCAAGCTCTCTCGCGCCGAACGCAAAGCCCAGCACCAAGAACTGAACAAGCGGTTATGGGATGCCGCCGAACAACCCGAACGTTCCTACTTTCTCGAAGCAAAGGGCGCCGCTCCTCTTGCATCCGACTTCAAGCCTCAGGTCAAACTTCTGACCCGCAGACCCATTCCACAACTCGCAAACCGCATGGCTGGCCTTGACCTACAAGACGAAGATGACAGCGAGGAAGAAGAGAGAAAGAGACAGGAGTCTTCGCTCGCCGAGAGACAACGCAAGGCTGCCGAAGAACGCAAAGAGAAGGAGCGCAAATACGCCGAGGTACGCGAACGTCTCTTCGGTTCCCCAGACTCGTCCAGAGATCCATCAGCCTCTCGCACATCGTCCACTAGAGGCGACAGAACTTCACGCAGAGGTAATCGAGGCAGAGGAGGCCGCAATGCCACGTCAAGAGACAGCCAATCCAATTCTCCTGCCGACCAGTCACCTGCGAGGTCCATATACCAGCCTACCCAACTCTTCGATCCCACCTACGAGCAGAAACCCAGAAGTATTGCCAGCCCAAGGCCTGCTGCTTCTAGAGACGAGCAGCCTGTTCGCCAGCCCAGAGGTCCCGAAGGTCGTGGTGGTTTTGGCTTTGCTCCTCGTGGTGGCGCCAGATCAGGGCCATGAAGACTCGAAGAGACATGAAGACAGACTACCGCTCTGGAGACGACAGCCAACCTGGGACAACTAACAAAGCGGCAATATTCGAACAACTGAGCTGTACGTTTGCTCCATTGACAGTGCCGAGCCGGGCATGCAAAGCCGACCCTGGGAAACATAGCTCGAGATCACAGCTTATCAATCTCGGGGAACGCGTGGCAGCCCTATTGCCCTCGACGGACATATTGCGCTGTTTGGGCTGTGGAAGCGCGATATACGCATCTTATACGCTGCTCGCTTTGCTCATGAAGTTTCTCCTGCTCGACAAACCTAGACCACAGTGAGGCTGTCGTTCGGGGGTAAGATCATCATCGCGCCAAACTGCCATCAGATGAATGCACTCCTCAAATGGCTCCAGATGAAGAACGGGCTGGAGAAAATGGTTGTTTCAGCTTGACGAGATTATCTGCCTCTCGGGGTTTCGGATGAGGGTCAGCCCTAAAATTCATGCAAGCCCTATAATGCCTTATACAAAACGCACCGCACCGCAACACTGCTTGCATGTGTGTTTTGTTTCTCTTCTGGTTTTTATTACTCTGCATCCTCTCGTTTGGTCTTTTCCCGTCGCTCTTTCAGCCGAACATGTCTTCCTTCTTCGCAAAGGCATTGGCCCTCAGCGCTCTGGCAGCGCCTGCCTTTGCCGCTCCTAGTTCTATGGTCAAGAAGTCGCAGATCATCAACACTTCTGCCAAACAAGCTGCTATCGACCTCTGCGGTACAGCCGACAATGTTGTCCTTTATGACACTCCTTGGATTGTGTACAACATGTTTTATGGCGCTGCTGGATCAGTCGGTACTCAGTGCACACGTTACGATCACGTCGAAGCCCCTACCACTGGTAACAAGAAGATTGTCTGGAGCAGCGAGACGAACATTGAATATGTCAAAGCAACGTTAGTTGTATCCCTCGCATGGACCATTGTGAAGACAGCTAACAATTTGAGCAGTGACAACGTACCCAAGGGCTATGCTTTCGTCGGTCTGACTCAAAACCTCGAGACCACCATCTCTGGTATCAACTCCATCCCCACCACATATGGTTGGTCTCGAACCAACAGCACTGCTTTCAAGGGCAACGTCTGCTACGATTTCATGACCAGCAACACCAAAGGCGATTCGACATCTTCAAATGCCCAAGAGCTCATGCTTTGGCTTCAATACGAAGGCGGCCAACTCCCCATCGGCTGGACCAATGGCGCAAAAGCCACCATTGAGAACCTCTTCGGCACATCTTGGAAGCTGTACGAGGGCAAGAATGATGACACTGGTATCACCGTCCACACCATGATGCCTGAGAAGCAGTTCGAGGGTAGCTTCAGTGGTGACCTTAAAGAGTGGCTTGAGGCTCTTGTGCAGCATGGTACTTTCAAGGAGTCCACCTATGTCAATGTTGGCAATGCTGGTACTGAGTACTTCTATGGCAACAGCAACCTGAACGCTACGCTGGGGCTTCAGATTGATCTCAAATGAGTGAGCATCTAGTGAGGGAGAGTCGGTTGTCCTTCATACCTTCGGCTGTGCCATGGGCTGTGACAATTTCACGATAGACACCGCTCCTACAGTGATGCAGAGCGTTAGCGTAGTCTATAGCAATGTAGGAGACTATTCAATAGCAGGTGATGTTCAGGGAGAGGCGTTGTCTAAGGGGATCTCTCCGTGGCCACAATCTTGACTCTAAAGGCAATGATGCATTTTTACACCCGCACTGCGACAGCTATTGAATGCTTGAGCGAAGTGATTACTCCTCGCGTGTTACGTACGTAGACTAGTCTGTCTTGTGTAAAGGTGCAAATCAAAGGAAGAAGCCCTACTCGTGGACAATCAAGCCTACCAAGCTTTCCCTGCCCTTGCCGATCCGGGAGAGGGGGCAGATGAATTCGCGGAGGTGTTTCAGATTAGGAGTTGGCACTTTGCTTGACCACTTGCCCTCGTCTACAATAAGTCATCCGCTCTCAATGTTCAGCCATGCATCGTTGCAATTCTTGTTTGCAATATCGCTGCGTGCGGCATTCCACCAATGGGATCCTTGGGGCATAGTGATCATGGTCAGGTGAACAGGTCCTCTACCATGCTGATCTACCTACTCATTCCAAACTGTATATTCGAGGCTATTGTATATCGGCAAATACACGACTACCCCTCACGATGAAACAGCCGGGATGAGTATATACTGGCCACGCGGCGAACACGGTCTCTGCGTGTCTGGCATTTGTGGAAAATTTTACTGCATCTTAGGGACTTGTTTCATGTCGTAGCCGACGTCTAGACCTCGCGAGGGCTGCCCTAGTAGCAGTATTATCATGTGCCCTGGGTAATCAACTCAATACTGGTTCAAAACGCGAAGAAGATACATAAAGAGATGCCATCCCTCTACTGTCTCCTCCTCTACAGCAGATCCCTCCATGCTAGGCAAGATGCTTCCTTACCTTCTGGCCTTGTGCCTAAACCTCTGCCTCGCCCTAGCAGCCACCAGAACCTCCGCTCCAAGCGGCGCCCTCATCGTCTCCAAAGTCCCCTCCAAAGGCCAATACTCCAAAATCCAAGACGCAATCAATGCCCTCTCGACCACCTCCACAACCGCCCAATCAATCTTCATCGAAGCAGGTACCTATACCGAACAAGTCTACATAGCACCCCGCAAAGCTGTTTTGACAATCTATGGATACTCGACAAACACAGACGACTATAACAGTAATGTGGTTACCGTTACGCAAAAGCTGAGCTTGAATGAGGTTGCTACAGACGATTTGACTGCTACTCTGCGCGCTTGGAGTGCGAATTTTAAACTGTACAATGTGAATTTGGTCAATGGTTATGGGTCGGGAGGGCAAGCTCTGGCGTTGAGTTCTGCGGCTGGTGTATGTGTTCTTTCTCTCTCTCTCCTCTTTCCTCCCTTCTCATCACTCCTCTCTTCACATTCACTGACACGGAACGCACAACACAGAATCAAGGCTTCTACGCCTGTAAATTCTCCGGTTATCAAGACACCATCCTCGCTCAAACCGGCACTTCCCTCTTCGCGAAATCATACATCGAAGGCGCTACGGATTTTATCTTCGGTCAACACGGTTCATCCTGGTACTCTCACTGCGATATCCGCGTTTTGGCTGCTAGTCAGGGTTACATTACCGCTTCGGGACGTGCATCCAATGAAGCTGGTTACTATGTCCTCGATAACTGTTCTATTGCTGCCAAATCAGGACAATCGGTGCCAAAGAGTGCGTATTATCTGGGCAGGCCTTGGGGTGATTATGCGAGGGTTGCCGTGCAGTATACGACCATCACCAATGTCGTCAATGCGGCGGGTTGGCATATCTGGAATACTGGGGATGAGAGGACTGATCATGTCAGTTTTGGCGAGTATGCCAATACCGGAGATGGTGCTGCGGGCACTAGAGTCATTGGGTCAAAGTTGAGCAAGCCTGTGCTCATTACCGATGTTCTGGGCAGTGGGTATGCTAGTGCTGCATATGTCGACAAGACATACCTTTGAGGATGACTAGCTCTCAAATAGCTCGAGTCAAAATCTACTGTTTGGTATCAGACGCCTCAAGTCATAGGAACGAGCGTTGATACTGTTCTGTTGCACAGCTAATGCGCAGAGGACTAGAATGAAACGAGGACACGCATTGTATCCTGTTCTCCGAACAAAAGCAAATCGCAATGCAACAAATCTTCTCGTCTTGTATGACAGGAAAAAAAGCAAGAAAGAACTCAAGAAAGCAAAAGAGAAACACGAGCCAGTGCTCGAATCGCCTTTGGCATGCAAATGCTTTTCACCGCCCAATGCTGTCCTTTTCGCTTTTTGTCATGTCCATGTCGTTGATGTCGTTTTTGTCGTAAGTTAGGCCTGAGAGGAGATTGGTGTAGGCAAGTCGGCTTGCGTGTCGATGCCGCTGGACGACGTCTAGTCGTAGCGACTGCTGCGGCGGCGATATTTGGCATCATCGCTGCTGTCATAGTCGTGGCTGTCGTTGTATCTGAGTATTTTGTCAGCCTCAATTTCTGAACCTCGCCGGTGAATGAGATCATACCTTCCACCACGGGGTTCGGTGCGGTAGTCCTTGCGATCAAAGCGGTCTGATGAGCTACGAGGAGAGTCACGAGCGTCACGGCTGTAAGGAGCGTGCTGCACCTGACCAGGTTTGTTGTAGACGTGAGCGTAAGGGACGTAGCCAGGGATCGGTCCAGATGTGGATGTAGGGCGAGAGCCGTTGGTGAAGGAGGTCGTGGCAGGAGTAGCACCAGGCACAGGGCCATTCTGTGGAAAGTTCAGCAACCTTCTATGAGATACGGAAAACATTAACGAACCACGACGGTGTGACCATTGACAGGAGGCTGAACAGCATAGCCGTATCTGTCGACAGGAGCATAGTCGGCAGGGTTGTAAGATCTGCGATAGGTCGATCTGCCCTCTGGCCGCTGACGACGTCCATCAAGGCTGCGATGTCTTCTGCGATCACGGCGATCATACTCCTCATCGTCGTAGCTGTCGGACTCTTCATCGTCGTCGAAATGGCGGGTCCTGCGGTGGCTGCCAGAGCGTTTGTGAGAGTGAGAGTGTCTGCGCTTTTCCTTTTCCTTGCGGGCACGACGACGAGCTTCGCGCTCCTCTTCCTCCAGTTCCTCTTCTCTGGCGCGGTAATAGGGAATCTTCTCCATCCATTTGTCAGGGAACTTCTCTGCCATATAGGCAATGCTGTGAAGCAGAATATTAGTCAAGGAAGGCATCTCGTCGGTGCTCAAAGGTTGTATCCAAGTTTGCCGGATGCAAAGAATGTTTGAAGAAAAGCAATGGAAGCGCACTGAATAGCAGAGCGAGGTGTGAAAGAGAGATTCAAAGGCGGTCACTCAGTGAAGTCTGCTGTTTGCGCCGAGCCAAACGAACAACATGAGCATCCCATGCCGGGTCAAGCTTCAAGAAACACTATTGTGCGTTGTTTCGCTGTCTAAAAGACAAAGCCTTGTTGACCGGGAACAATGCAGCTGCAGAGGACTGCATCGACTTCGATCTCTGTCCATAGCCAGACTTACATCACGTAGCATCCTTCATACAACGCGCCAGTCATGAATTTCGCAGGGTTTGCCATGGCTCACTCGGCTCCTTCGACCGGTAACAGGATCGGTGGGTTGTGACTCCGAACAGGGTGGAAGCAGTGAAGGACGATGCAGACGTATCTTGATGACCAGCGAAGACAAGGACAGCGGGGTACGGAAACGAGAGATGCAACTTGAGGATGGAAAGAAGTTGGAGGAGAAGAAAGAGGCAACGCACGATTTGAGTCCTAAGCCTGCCATCTTCAAACAGTAGTTTGGGCAAGAGCGAACGTTTAGGGAAGTCGCGACCAGATGAATCGCAGAACCAACTTTCGTAAAGCCTCTTCGATTATCCAAGCAGTATAGTTAGCTGAAGAGTTATCGATATTGCAAGTATAGTCCTTGTCTCCAAGACAACGTTATAACTATTGTTGTTTCGTTAGCGATGTAGTGGTATAGAGGGATGGGCTTCAAGCGTGGATACTGTACTTATATCAAAAACGTTGAAACCGCTGTATAAGATTTTGAGCAGATGTTAAATGGATTAAGCAACAGAAAACCCAAGAACATGCAATGGCCAAGTATATAAAAGATGAAAAGTGGTACAAAAGATCGGTGAGCAAAAGGTAGTGATCCGCGAGCCGATGACGTCGACAGGCATGCGCTTTCCAGCCATCTGTACACATTGTACCAGCCTCCTCCTTTCTTTTCTCGCGAGCTAGATCATCGAAAGCCCGTCGGAATGCCTTAGACTTGGTCGCTCTTACATGTACGACTAGTGGCAGCAAATTTCCTTCATATGCACATGTCGGACGGACGCACTTGAGCCCAATCTTCAGGCACCACGTCGCTCAAAGTCGTAGCGTGACCAACGGGAGCCTGCAGAAGATTGAAGATATGTACAGTATTTGCCTCAGTGATTACTACATGCGCCTAATGACACGTCCATACGGCCTGCGTCTGGGAGTCGTATAAAAAAGACAAACAGAAACAGCAAATTATGGTATCATCCGTGTGATCGTGCGTCTGACACTGTGTGGTGTCCCTGGCATTCATCTGTTGGCTCGGTCTGTTCCGGCTATCAGCATCTCCTTTTCGCCCTCGCTGCCGGCCAAGCAACCGTCTGTTGGCTTCCATCCAGATTGCTTATTCCACTTGGTTCCTGTCACGATTTCCACCGCCACGCTAGACAGATAGTCCCTGCCCTTGATCATATGCACCATAAGAGTTGGCAACCTGTTGCCATTGAGAGCGCCTACGCCTTTCGACCGACCTATTGAAACAAGCTGTGTTTCCGATGCGTTCATCCTGTATTCGCGGTCATCTCCAGTCGGTTTGGCGTTGACATCCTCGTCCGCAGCGAGAAGGTCGCGCTGTAGATTGGTCATGAGAACCGGAATCGCCTCATAGATGTCCATGATGCCACCACGGCTGTAATCGCCGACGTCTCCGATGGCATAAACACGAAGTCCTGCCTCGTCTACACGAAGTGTCTCTTGGTTGGTCTTGACATAGCCTCGGTCGTCGAGAAGCTCGTACGGGATGTATCCGGTCATGGGCGTTACACCAGTTGCTGGAAGGTAGAGTTCGGACACGAGAGTCTCTCCATTTCCAAGGTTCAGGTTGGTGTGTCCATCTCCCAGTTTCTCTGTTGACTCTATCCTGGAGCTGTACTTCACACTAACACCAACGCGTGCCAAGTAAGCCTCGGCCTGTTTAGCAAGCGCTGGACGTAGCACAGGAAGCAGCTTCTTCGAACCGCAGAGCAAGATGACTCGCGTTCTTGGCTTGGTTGACCTCTTCTTGAACCATCTGGTAGCACCGTTCACAAACTCGCCAATCTCTCCAGCAAGCTCAACCCCACTTGGTCCACCTCCAGCCACAATGATGGATTTGGCGTTAACCAGTTTTTGATGAAGATCTGAAAGGGCCTCTATGACCTCTTCATGACCTCCACCTTGGAGAGACAACATCGGTAGGTGAGCCTTGGTTCCAGTTGCTAGGATCAGCGCATGATATGGCAGCTCGGTTTATTTGCATTTGTCGAGTCCAGTATGTTGGATTGTGACAGTACGCCGAGTGGTATCCAAGCCTGTCACCTTTCCTCGGAGGAACGTTAAGTCTTCCGGTTTGTAACCTTTGAAGTTGTTGGAGATGTCGTAGAATGTTTTCGTGGTGGGCATTAGATCGAAGGAGACAGAAGCACGAGGTGCGGCAACTCGATGATAGAAGTGTGTGGAGGGATCAATAAGATACACATGATAGTCCTCGAAAGATTTCGCCAGCGAAGGACGAATGTGCTTGAGAAAGTAATGTGCTGCGCTGTGTCCTGCGTACGAGCCACTCAAGATGACAATGTTTCTGGTGTTCGCAGTCATCTTTGATTCGGAAGTTTGTTATTGTGAAGTTCAGGAACTGGTGGGGAGTTGTTTCTCCAGTACATAGAAACGAAGGACTTATCAATCGACTACAGCCTGGTGCTGATTCTGCTTGTCAAGTGTCAGAATATTGCTGCTGGAGGGAATTGTATGGATGGAAACGACATGCGAAACTGAGGCGTTCTTCATGTGCATGAAACTGCCAGACAGATTTTCCATGACAAGTCCATCTGGCACACGAGTATCAAATGTTTTGTCCATTCTGTGTAAGTTGTTCTTGGATATGGAATATGGTGGCTTCGGAGTTCGAGCCGCACGATGAAACAAGGTTCTGATGGACGCATTAGGAAGTGCGACTGCCGATCATCCATCCCACGCTGAACCCTCGAGTCCATACAAAGATAGCTCCAGTGTTAAATCAGGCGTCCAAAAGAGTAGCATGTCTGAAGATGACACTTCTAGTGGGTTTCGCCTTTCTTCCCGACCAGCTTTTGAGCACACCTTACAAATTCGGTACAAATGTCTTCTATCGGGGCACTGAGCTCTCTCGCCACAATATGCCGAACGTGCTGTTCTTTGGATATTCTTTCATCGTTCTGTAGTGGCTTCGTGTTTCTGCCCAAGATGCAAGTGTTGCGAGTGGAAGGTATACGCAAGATTTCAGTCTCGACAACGAAGCCCACATCTTTCGCTAGACCTGAGACATAGTCGCAGAGAGAAGCATATGCTGACTGGACGTTCTTCGTGCTAGCTGGTTTCTTCAAGGATCCGGTCTCTGCAGCTTGGTCCTCACGCAATTTATCCGTGCCGACAATCTCAGCTGCTGGAAACTCTTGACGTCGTTGGGCGGCAGCCTTTTCCTTTGCAGCTTTTGATATGGGTGCTCGCCATCGAGCACCAGCTAGGTTGTGGCTGCAGCACGGTATAGCAATGAATGGTGAGTCATTGAGAAATGCTAGGAGAGGGGTCCATGGAGTGAGTTCATCCGCATGGTTTGACACAATAAAAGTCCCTTTTCTGAAGAGGCCATTGTGGAAGTCTTGGTCTCTTAGTAGATCGACCGCCTCCAACTCGTTTTCCAGATCTGCCATGCTGTCTGCGCCCTCGATTGGACCGTTGGAACTCAGCACTTGGGGCACTAGAACACCTTCTGCAAGCTTGCTCTTGACGTTGGGTGCGAAGGTCTCCCACGATTTTCGATGTCGTGCATCGAATCCCCATCCTGGAAAGCCCTCTTTGATCAGGATATTTACAAGGAGACCGTTGCCACAGCCAATGTCAACAAACCCTGGGAATGGAGGTTTGCGGTCATGCTGGGCTGACTGAGTATTGTCTCCATTGCGGTCACTAATTGCATCGCAATCGTACATGACCTTCCAGACCTCGATGAGAAAAGAAGCGATTCCCAGGTCTTCGAAAACGTGCTTTGCGGGATCAGTCACCTCCGCCCATCCTTCAATTAAGGAATTGGCATAAGTGCTTTTGAGCCTGGCGTAAGTTTCCTGAAAGGTCTTCTGTGGAACGACTTGATCGTGGTGAACCCTTTTCTGATAACCTGCTTGTTGACCTCTGCTATGCTTGTGGATCTTAGTGAGTAGTTGCAACGCTGTTCGCTCGAGTCTTGAGTCGAGAGGTACGTCAGGAAATAAACAGTAATGAACGGCGACAACTCCTGTTCTGGATGCAGCGGTCCAATCGTGGGAAAAGACTACTGCGCGGACTCTGGGATGATACCATGGCATAGCGCCAGGATCCTCGACATGCGGAACATAGAGGATAAGGTTTCTCGTAGTTTGCTCGTCCTGCTGTATATAGAAGTGACAGGTCTGCGGCAGATCTCGGTCCAGCTGTCGATTGCGTGGAACAAGCTGTCGGACGTATGTCCTCTCCCATTTGTACCCAGGAAGCTCAGTATATCTCGGCCGATATTCTCTTTGGAGATGTTTTGTGTAGTCGCTGAATTGTGCAGTCGTTGGCCCTTCGATGATAGTATGATCGGCATCACTATCGTAAAGAACATCCGCTCGGAACAGGTGGGTGGACATGATATTAGGATTCTTGATCAAATTGTGCATGACCTTGAGAAACATCTCGGGTTCGAAGGCGCAAGCACTCTCAAGCATTGGCTGCCATTGTCCTTCTACCACATCTGGGTTGAACAGTTGCTGCGAAGGAATGCGTGGGCTGAATGCACCAGGGGGATCCATCGCCTGTTCAGCCACGCCAAAATCCTTGGCCATAACAAACTCGCGCTATGATTCTCGGATTATGTCTTTCTTGGTTTGTTGATTATCACTCACGCTCGAGACGCAGACTCGAAAATTGCCGCTGTGTGGCTTGGCAATTCACGCAGAGGACACCCTTCTCACAGTGCCCCTCTTCCCTCCTGACAGCGCACTCCATCACTGCTGTAAAATCACCCATACAAATTTCGCAATCTTTGGACTCGCGGGGTGTATAATCCATCTTGATGATGCAGCGTCTAATTACTTTCCGGGTCCTCGCTACTGCATCGCCCAGCTTTGCACCAAGCACGCTTGACATGTTATTATTGAACACCCGAACTGGACAGACGTGCAAATCTTGTCTATGAGCAGCCATCAATCACGTCCGTACGGGCCTGAACAGATACTGGACATAAAGACGAAAAATGCTGCAAGCAGACACAAAGGGAGGCTCGACGCCCAAAGCGGATCAATCATCTTCGGCAGCAAAGAATTTGACAGCAAAATGACCTTGCGATGAAGCGTCACCCAGACCTCGAAGTTGCGCACAAAGAGATGAAATGAGCATTTTCTTTTGTTCAATCGCATTGAAAACCACAAAAGGTGGGCAGATGAATCACGGTAGGTGACATTCTTGTCGACCTCCAATACGCTGACCTTACGAATTTGTATTCAACACTCTACGGATATTATACCATCACAATCTAGAAAAAAGTCCTCTCGAATTCGCAAAATGGCTCTTCGTTGCCTCAAATTCATCTCTATAATGGCAGTTGGCCTTTTGCCTGCCATAGCTGCTGACGACTTCAGTATTGCTGACAACACTACGGTCCAGAAGCGAGAGATTACTTTGACCCCTGTCATGAACGGTCTAAACTTCCCGGATCTATCAGTTATACGAATTGGTAACGAGTGGTGGGCATTTTCAACCAATTCACACTACAATGGGAAGCGTGTTCATGTTCCAATGGCTCACACATACGACTACTTTACCTGGACCAGTTTCGGAGAGAGAGATGCGCTTCCAAATCTACCGAACTGGGTTGACCCCAACACGCCTGCAGTATGGGCACCAGATGTTGTACAACTTGGACCCGGACGCTTCATCATGTACTATACCGCCGCACTCAAGTCGAACCCTAAGCTCCATTGTTTGGGAACCGCATCGGCTTCTACAGTCACTGGCCCTTATACCCCTATAGGGCCTGACCCATGAGTCTGCCCTACAGCACAGGGCGGTGCGATAGATCCTGCTGGCTATTACGATTCAAAAGACAACACACGATGGGTCGTCTATAAGATTGACGGAAATGCGATAGGCCACGGCGGGTCGTGTAATAACATGGTCAGGCCCATCATCAGTACGCCTATAATGCTACAACAGGTTTCGGTCAACAATGGCTTCACGAAGATTGGTCTGCCGACACCACTCATCGTCAACGATCCTGCTGATGGGCCATATGTCGAGGCACCATCTCTTACCAAGATGCCTGATGGTACATATGTTCTCTACTACAGTTCGAATTGCTTCGTTACTCCCCTGTACGACGTATCCTATGCGACCTCGAGGGACATCAGAGGTCCTTATAAGAAGTTTGGCGGTCTCATTCGAACCGGAACATATGGACTTGTAGCTCCAGGCGGCCTTGACATGGCTATCAATGGTGATCATGCTGTATTCCATGCAAATTGGAAGGGTGGACGTGCTATGTTTACGGCTCTCATACGTGGCCACGGCAATCAGTTACAGGTCTATGTCAAAGGTTCTTGAGTTTATTGACAAGTTTTATGGTGGTAGCTGGATGAATAGAACGGTTGTATCTGTGCGGCATGTAGGAGAATTGTTATAGTTTCAAACATGTGGAAGGCTCCGGGTCTTGATGTGTCGGTCCAGGCTCTGGAATCGCTCGATGAGCTGCAAGGCGAACCCGACCGGGGCGTCGGGCAGCGCTCCGAGCAAACCTCCGGTCCTGCCACTTTTCAGCCTCATGCCTTGACAAGGATTCCAGTATGACCAGAGACACTATTAGCGTCTGTGTCGGGGTCAGATGAAGATTGAACTTCGTAGGAGACAGGTCCGCTTCCACAAAACAGTGCTTGCGTGTCCTTCGTTCTCTCCTTTCTTCCCTCTCTCGGAAGCGAATCCGTCATTTTTGGATCTGGCAATTGAGAATCGCAGGTCGCGTCTTGCTGTCAGAAGTTGCGGCACGCTGTTATCGTCGTAAAGACGTCTCTCACAACCCTGGCTCGGCGACATGAACGGCGAATACACCCCCAGCGACTCGACTCGCTCCAGCGAATCGTCTCATGCCAGCAACAAGACGCTTCCAAGACCAGCACTCCAGCAGTCAACCCACGCGAAAGTCACCAAGCCGAAACGCACTGTGGTCCATGTCGCATGTGCTTGTTGCAGACGACTCCGTATCAAGGTAAGAGTAGCATTCTTTCGGCCAGAGGGCTTGGTTGACAGCTGGTGGCAGTGTGATGGAGTCAGGCCGACTTGCCATCCATGCGCAAGAAGATACGAGAACTGTGTGTACGATGTCGAGGCCAACACGACGCGGTCCAACGCGCTGAAGCGCAAGAACGAAGAGCTGGCACAAGAAAACACCCAGCTCCGAAGGCTGTACGACTTCCTCCTTAACCGTCCCGTGGTTGAAGCCGAAGAGATCTTTCGTCGCATTCGCAGTACTCAGGATCCACTCGAGGTACTACGCCATGTTACCACTGCCGACATGCTTATGGCTCAGACGACTACTCCTGAAATCCATATCCAGAGCCAGAGCCAGGATCCTCGACCCGGTTCAACCAAGGGGAAACATGTCTCCGGGTTACGCAGATATGATCCTGTTCACGACGATCAGTGAATAGTCTGTTCAAGGAGCACTGGGGCGTCTCTTCATCTTGACTCGCCATTCACCAAGACAGCCAGGACATCCATCCGTATGTCACTGTCTCCCCAACCAAATGCATACGGACGATCCGGAAAACATCTTCTCTGGCAGATACGTCTTGCCGGAGCTCTTTCGACGCCGCTATTCCCTTACTCTCGCGCGTACTCGAACATCGATGGAACTCGGTCTCTGTGCCGTCTTTGATGTCCAATCGTGGGCTTTGGTCCAGAAAGAGAAGGAGTCAAAAAGGGACACAAACCATCTGCGCCCATCTGTCTTGGATGCAGCAGGTCTTTGGGGCTGTTCCATCACAGCTATACCTGCTGAGTTGGGCAGGGGTCACAGGAGGACAAATACTTATACTCCTTCGAGGTTAGTTACCTGTCCTCTTTGCTAAGCGGCAAAATGGCGCAGCTGTGACGCCTGCCATACCCCACCATCTGTGTTGTCTGACGTAGCCATCAATGGATGGTTTCATCTTCTCATTTCTGCCGTCTTTCACGGCTTCAAGTACACCTATATCATGTCGACCAAAAACAGATGATACGGGCTTCTGTGCAGTTACCTATGGTTAACAATGTTCGGACTTTTTGCTTGAAACAGAAGACTAGAAGACTATCGACCATAATCTTGATCCACAAATATAAAAGTACACCACTCTAACCACCTCCAGGTGCGGCCATGACTTCTTGTATCTTCTGAGGCGAGACGTCCATGCCTAGTAGCCAACCGAACCCGATAAAGGTATCAAAGACCGCCTTCTTGCTGCCACTCAAGAATGGTAGGAAAGAGAAATGTGCATGAGGCAATCCAAGCCAGATGTCGAGATTTGTCTTGACTCCATTGTCACTCAAAACCTGCTCGTAGATCAATCCATCGTCACGTAGAGGATCCATTCCGTCGACTTGGACGTATGTGGGGGGCAAGCCTTTGTGAGGATTTTTGCTGTTGAAAGGTGAATAGAGCGGGGATGACTGGTCAGGTTCGAGATGGCCAACGATGGCATCGATGGCGTCCTTGTCGAGGATAGGCGCGTCGGCGTTTTGCTCGTGCGAGAAGAAGACGTCTTTGTACTTGTCTGGCACTAAATCCTCGTTGGGGAAGACAAGGGGGACACACAGCCAAAGACCTGTGAGAGGATGTGCTAGGCTCTTGTCCTCGAGGGTCTTTTGGGCAATGCACGCAGACAAGTTACCTGTGGTATGTTAGACACGCTTGACTCTCAACAAGAACCTAGTGGTTATACGAACCTCCTGCACTAACTCCTCCCAACACGAATCCCTTAAAAAGGTCGGCGCCCAGGGACTCTGCATTCTTCGCAAGCCACAACAGAGTGTCTTCGGTGTCGTTCGGAGCGGTCGGGAACTTGTGCTCGGGTGCCAGTCTGTATGCAGTCGTCACGACGACAGCACCGAAGGCTCTGGCAAACCCACGGCCATAGGGGGTGAGCTGTTGGTTGCCACCAACCACAAACCCACCACCAAACACCAAGACGATGAGAGGTCCACCAGTTTTGCCTGTCGGTCTGTGGATCTTGATCTGGCTTTCAAAGCCATCTCTCATGGTTATGCTCTTGAACTCTTCCTCGACGTGTGGGGCTGCTGGACCCAGTTCCTTGAGCTTTTGTTTTTCCAGCTCTTCGCGCATTGCACGGAACTGTTTGATGTTGTTCCAGTCGCCCTTGGGGAGGGTGTTTCTACTGAGGAACTGTTCCACTTCAGCATACTATCATTACAAGAAGAGAGCTGCTTGTGGCATACCTCAGCAAGCTCCGGGTCCATCTCTGCGAGCTTCGCGACTTCTTCCTTGGTCCTCATCGTAGCGGTATAGCAAAGCAGTGGTATGGAAAGTCAAAGGATCAACGGTTTCTCAAGAGTTGTTAGTAGCGAGAACAGCCATCATGCTTCCTCTTGTAATCTGCATCCGACCTCGGCACACTCCTAGCCGTTGCAGTCAAAGCACCTCGGTCATAGAGCTTCTCCATGCCGACGTGGGTTTTAGACTTTGACCATTACGGTGTTGGTCCAGGACAAGCGGTATGTTTACCCCGCTTTGATCGTCGGATGTCCGGGGTAGGATGGCGACGGTCGGTCAGTGCGGCCACTCTGCGTTTATACTAAACTATATAAAATAGTACTACGCTATATGTTACTAGCTAGAACAATCTATATGGATATAAACTATCTATGCGTAAAGTAGTAGCTAGTTATAGCTAGTGGTCATGGTGCTATATACATTTATCTTTTAAAAAGTTGTTAAGACCCATGTTTATCGACTTTAAACCCAGCTTTTTAAAGTGCCACGGTTTGTGCACGCGAGAGTAACCTCTAATCCGTCTCTATCGACAATCTAAATCTTAAGCAATAATTTCGGCCAGATATCTCATCAAGCTTTCAAGGGCGTGGGCTCGACATCAAGACCACCCTTGATCCTCGAAACGATTCCAGGAGTTTTTTCGACCTTCATGCTCTCGTCCACCAGAACACTGTCATAAGCCAAGACCCAGGTAGCCAATAGACAAGCAAACTCGCCCTTTGCAAAGCTCGCACCAATACAACCACGAGGACCATGTGAAAATGTCATGTTTGCCTAATTGCTCTCAGCGCCTCCTGAAGTGTTCGCTGTGCCACTTTCGTCGAGCCATCTTTCCGGATTAAACTCATCACAGTCGTCGCCCCAGAGCGTTGGCAAGTGGTTTATTCCGACGGAGGAAGCAAGGACCATCGTGCCTTTGGGTACAAACTGATTGCAGATTGATAGATGATGCTCAGCCATATGAACCTTGGTATGAATACTGTCAGGAGTAAGACCAAAGTCGTCCGCCATTTTGAATCATGGCACAGATGTCCTGGAGTCAATGTTTCGAGGGCATATGGTAGAGCCGCTGCCACCAGGAAGATTGCACGTTTTGAGACCGACGAAGCCATGATGGTGCCAGGCTTCGGCGTTGAGGGCGAGGAAACGTGTCTTCAAGTAATGTCTTGTCGGAGGAGAAGCAAGGTTGGAGGCACGACAGATAGCGGAAACATTCATATATTGCACCCCCTTGTAGGCCGCTCTTGGCGAACTTTCCTTACCGCGAGAATGGTCATCGCGCCTGATCTTCTGAGGCGCGCACCAATTACCCGTACCATCAAGGGAACCACTCGAGTCAGCAATCTGTCAATCCTACAAGAGCCAGATACCACGCGCTCACTGAAGCTGATATCGACATTCATATGTGTACTTCTCATGCATGCTCCATTTTGCCTGCAGTCTCGTTTTTCTTCTCAGCTCCTGCGCTCAACAGCGGTCTGTAATTCCGATTCTCTGAACACCGCATATTTCACCACGAGCTGAGAAACACGTTGTCATCGCTTTGTGCTTCACGGTGGTGGCGCGGTGATGGGAGAAGCAAGTTGGGTGGATGTTGATGTTTGAAGGTGACAGATGTCAACCGATGAGCGTCGCTCCTTCCCAACGGTTTGAGAACACTCTTTTGTTTTATCACCATGGACAGCATCAGCGAGATTGTCTGCCGTGTATTGTCCAGGCTATGAGTCCAACCTTGGAACACATTGCTCGGACTTTGGACCAAAAATTCTCTATGGATATCATGCTGGTTGGTTGTCGAAAACCCATTTCACTCCATCAACAACAACCTCCGGCTGTGTCATCTGCACAAAGTGTCCACTCGCCGTGGCAGATACAAGCTCACTCTTTGTCGAGAGCTTCAGGAACTTTCTCATGAGCTTAGCCATCTTTTCATCAATCCCGGCGATCAAATCCCTAACATATCTCCTTTCCTCTTCGATCCCATTGCCTCTAGCAATGCCCGCCTGGTACAACCCATTCCAGTCCCGACTCCGTGTGCCGCCAATCACAAAGACCGGCTTGCCTCCAAGTAATGGCTGCTTCTTGCCTAGCTCCTTCTTGCGCAGTGTCTCGAAACTTGGAGCATACTGTTCAAAATCCTCCTTGTGAGCGGTCAGCCTGTACTTCTCAGTCGATTCTGCGGCTATAAAAGCATTCATTCTTCGGGCGTCAACTTGTGGTTGGCTTCCAGGCCCCAAGCAGAGTATACATCTACGCTTGCAGCAATGGACCAGAGAGTTGAATCATTGACATCCACAACAAGCGGTGTTATCTCATGGTTTGCATCCACAAGTACCAGACCTGCTATTTGAGCAGTCCCTTGAGAGCGACGAACTCGTGTAAAAGCACACCTGCCCAAGAATGCCCGACAAGAATCAGAGGATGAGAGATAGATGCCTTTTCGATCAGAAGCGAGAGCTCCAGAGCGATATTCTCGGCTGTAGGAGCAAGCGGTGAAGACTCGGAGTTACGGTGGCCAGAACGGTCGTAGGTGTAACTGCGTAGTGATGCAGAGAGCTGTCGTACCACGGCCTGCCAGTTCAAAGCATCACTTGCCACGCCTGAGACGAACATGACGATCGGTTCGTTGGGTCTGCTGGGTTCGGGTCCATGAGTATACAGTGCTAGGATGTGAGTGCCGATGTTGATTAGGCGGCCATTCGAGGGAAGGGCTGATAAGGTCATTGCAAAACGGTGGGTCTTCGACTAGATAGAACTTTTATGGACTTTTCAGTACACGAAACCTGTGTTGTGTTGGTTTGCAAAGACAGTTGACATTTCGCTATCCGCAAGCGGGCAGATGTCATATGGCTAATTGGTCAATGAGTCACCTTACATTAGCCGGTTTGGTTATCGATCTGCTTGATCTCGCAAGATTCGCTCTCCGTCCCTCAATGGAAGCTATTCAGTGTGTCATACGAGTAAGGTGAGTCTGACTATCTTCTTTGCTGTGAAGATAATAAGGTTTAGGGGGTGGTCACCTTGCGACCTTCCACCAGTCCAGTGTTGCAATCGTGAACTTGAGCTTATATTATATTTGTACAAGCTTAAATTTCTGGCACATACGGCCACAGTCAGCTGAAAACTGGGCATCCCGTCCGCTCTGCCATACATAAGCAGTTGAACGGCAGATTAGTACTACGGTGGGTGACCACGTGGGAATCCCTGCTGCTGTATGTTTTGCCTTTTGGTGCCTCGCTTCTCGCCGTCATCTTTTCGTGTATACATACATCGTTTATGTTTCGGAGGGCTAATTGCACGAAGTGACGAATCTGGTGTGGACAATTTCTACGGCGCACAGGAACTTACGTCTTCTGATCTACTGAGCAAAATATTTATACCTCAACACAACTATTGCTGAACAGGTTGTGTATTTGGATCATGGATTGAAGGCGCAGAGATCTCGGGGTCATTGATATGATTGGGATGTTTTCCTTCTTTTGATGTTGGGTTGATGACCGGTGTCCTGAAGAATGGACGTTCGATTCGATACCGATATCACCTTCTCATGTTTGGTAGATTAGGAGTGGTCGAATGGCAAGAGAGACTGATTGTTTCGTGATCCTGTGTCATATATGGCTAGACTATTCTGTTATACAGCTTCGGATCTTGAAGACCCGAGCAATATCATCAAAAGAGGAAGAAAAGAAATCCAATTTCTCAGCCCACGCCTGAAGCAACAATTTGCCTTCTTTTCCGGCGAGCTCCTCCTTGAGATGAGTTTGAGGAACACCCTTTGCGTCTGCTTTGGCAGCATGTACGAACCAATATGATGTGGCATAATCCAAGCTCGCTTCTTCACCCTGGCCATCAAGATGACCCGGTTCCATATGGTGTGATTTGATGCAATTGTAGCATGCCCTTGCTATCCTGTCGTGGCTCGAACCGATCCAAGTTGATGCAGATACGTCGAACGCGCGTGTCATCTCATGCGGATCATAAACCCACTCGGCGACGCTGAAATGGAAAAAGGTGACGACAGATTTGACCTCCCTAAACTCGTTGGTGATATCCTTGATCTTTCCAAGGGCCGCCAAGTAGGTTTGCAGTATCCAAGTCAGTGGGACATCACCAGCAAGCAGCCTCGCAGACTTGTTCGGGATCAAATCTCGAGTCAATTCCATGAATGACTTGTCTGAAGCCAAGATACCCTGTAGTCCTTCCACACATAATTGTTCTTGTGAAACCCGAATGAATTGCATCAATGTCATTGAGATGCCTGCGCCATTTGCTTGATCTTTCCAAGTATTGTGTTGTAGAGTGAATTGAGCTCCTGAATTGGACTGAAGTCTTCAAGGATGTCATCAAGTTTCCAACGGTTGCCTTGCTGCAGCGCTTCAGTTACAAGCTTGGTCCTTAGAGCGGCGTATAAGAAGATACCATTAGATCTGTTTGCAATAAGGGAGACTGTCCTGTCGATTGAATCGTGACGATAGTGTAAGTAGCTAGTCTGAAAACTGGCATGTAGCTGAGAAGCAACGTATCTTCGAATACTTTCATTGTTGTGGTGTTCGAGGTGAATCTCCAGACCATTCGCAACGGTGAATACAGGGTAAAGGCGGCATGTGAAACATATACTTGGACCTGCGGTAACGCCGTCCAGAGCTCCTGTAATCCATCTGAGGTCTGCAATGACTTCGCGTGCTTCATCATCTCCGGCTTCGTCGAGAGCATCTAGAAAGATCCGAATCCGCGTCTCCTTGAGGGCCTTCTTGAGCACAAGCAAGAATACCTCCCGAAGATCGTCAGCAGATGCGGTGGCTCTCCAATCATCTTTCAACCACCGATCTTTCATCCACTGATAGATTTGGGCTCTATATTGGGGCGATGTGGAGAGAAGTTTGTATAGAAGAGTGCTATACATCCCTCTTCTCGACCTCAACATGGGCTCCCCGTGGCCATCAAAGAAGAATGCAAGAGTCATGTGCGTCTCACTGTCTTCACGACGTGACAGTTGACGAAGGTAATTGAGAGCCGTTGATTTGCCAGTGCCGGGACCACCTCGCAATCCTAACAGGCCAATGTCCCGTGATAACCACTCCGCATATGTATGATGAGTAGTAAGCCAATCAAGAGTACCCTGCATTGGTTGTTTGAAGCCACAATGGAAGGATGAGAAGTGGGCCTGTCGAACGTTGGAGAAAGACAATGTTATATGCCCTTCACAAGAGGTAACGGGTACAAGCACATGTTGGTCTTCATCGGCAGGAAGGGGTCGCCGGACCTCGAAACGCAGGCCACTGCTCAAGGATCGCCACGTCGTGAAACTCCGATCTTCATGGCAGGTTTAGCAATACTCTGGGTCTGTCTTCTACTAAGTATTTCTTCTCTCAAGAACAACGCTTGGTACATGGTAGGCATAGGTGGGCTGGGAATGCTACAGGACGCATATGCTGCAGGAAAGGCCAGGAGTCTAGACACTAGCGGTTTGCAAATGAAGCCGTTTGAGCGGAAAACGACCATCTTGGGAGAGTCCCTGACTTTCAAGGATGACAGAGACGCGGATGTCGATGTCAGTTAGGTTGACAGAGAGATCAAACCTCTAGAGGACTGGCTGGCCACCCCGACTCTGGACCGCGTGCCCCCGTGGCTCAAATCGATGAGCACAGATGATGGGCTGCCGGAATGGTTGACTCCCGTGCCGCAGGATGGGCCTGTCATGAGGATACATGGAGCACTGAAAGAGTTGGAGAAGTGGGTCCCTGGGGCCGGCTTGGCTATGATCCAAGTCTTCTTCCCAAAAAGCTTCGGACATGATGGCAGTCGTGTTCGAGACAACGTCAACAAGAAATTCTGGAAGCGGGCGTCTCGGACGAGACAGATCAGGAGAAGAGCTGAACACGCTCGGCGAGAGGCAAACTTGGCGAAACAGACTGTGTTAGGACCATAATACAGTTTGCTCAGGTCTTTGGTCTCTCTATTCGAAGGGTCAAGTCTCTCGAGCCTGCGTTCTGCGGAGGCTGTACAGATGCTACACCTTGAGGTCGTCCGACAAATGAGCCCGGATTCATTGACTTGATCTTAGATGTTGGTGATCTACTTGTCAGGCGTCGTACCAGTTGCCATGCTGCAGATCGGGCGGAGAGGAATACGCCAGCTAGCGAAGAGCTGAATTGAGGTTCCCTGAGAAGTTCTGGCCGTAGTGCCAGCATCAAGAGGGTATGCATGTTGTAGAAAGCATCGTTCCCTGCGTTGTGGAAAGCGTGATTACTTTCGTGGTCCAAGTCTACAGCGTCTGAGTTGGGAGAGAACAAGCTGATAACATCAGCTGGTGTGACATCTCCTGGACTTGAAGTCACGAGAAATCTCCAAAGCTTCGAGAGTTGACCAGGTAATGTCGTCCGGCATTGCTGGGCCAGAGTATAGGTGTCCACTATGGCGACAATGTTAGGCTCGTTGCGCAGTTCATAGCCCAAAGCACGAGCAAGCTTTTCAATGTCGTGGTGCAAGGCGTGCCCAACGAGTATATACAGCCGATCAGAGCGTAGCCTGAGATAGGGTCGAATCGCGGTTAGAGGGATTCGATGTTCGATGGCTCCGAAGAGGAACGGCTTGCGCTGGCCAGTCTTGAAACGAAACTGACGAGACCTAATGTGTTTTGCCCATTCTAACGCTGAAGGACCAGGACAAGAATCCTTGATGTCACGAGTGTCAAAGGTCGAGATTCCCAACTCTGTGAGATCAGCCTTTGTGCCTTCGGTATCAATTGCTACGAATATAGCATCTTGGGTTGGACGGATAGACTTTGTTTTCAACCCGAGACTCGAACGAACGAATGCAATGCATTTGTGCCTAGATCGGTGTTTGCTCTTGAGGAAGGGTGGCACTTCAGGTTGCGATTGATCTTCATGACTTTAGACAGGGTAAGCAAGATACATTCACAATGCTCGACAGTAGGTGGTCATGTTCACATGGTCAATTGCCTATGTCTATTGGGAACGACCTACTTGGCGTCGGTACCAGAACCCAGATTCCGTTCGGGGTTGCTAGTATTCTCGTGGAGCCCCTCAGCGCTCCTCGGCTCTTCTCGGCGGCGTGTTTGAGTAGAGCACGGTGCCGAGTCGGAGGATGAGGCAGCCGATTGATGCCAAGGAAAGCCGAAACGAAGCCGTGGTGGTACAACAAGAGAGCACGTTGGGACAGCACGACTGGACCAGTGAGCTCGACAAACACTGGTCAGAAGAGCAGTGGTCATGGGCAAGGGCGGTAGCTGCTACCGATGCGTTCGCGTGGCTAGCGAGAGACGACCAGCAAGAAGTTGAAGAGAAGTGGATGAGACGGACGGGTTAGAGAGCAAAAATAAGAGAGGCTCCGCAGAAGTACCGGGCGCTTTGATGATTCTGGGCGCGGAGAATGACGAGCGGGAGAATGGAGAATGGTGAGGTGATACGTTGGAGACGAGCGAGGGGAAAGGCGGAGGACAGGTGATGTGCAGTAAACAGAACAGCTCACGCTGTTGACATGGCATAACAAAGACTCGCTTTGTCAACGAGGAAGGCGCATAAACCTGTGTGTTCTTTGACTTTACCAAGAGGCTGTCAAGAGGCAGGAGCGGTCGTCGGCAGTGACGTGGGTGGGCGTTTTTGACGCACGCACCCACTACTTTTTGGCAGTCGAGTCTCGATTGTAGAGCAAGAGCGGTCCGTCACGTTGTGTGCTCAGCATCAGGTAATAGCAGGTTTAGGGTTGCTACTTAATTCCCTCTCGTCTCGCGTACAAGACCTGACTCCTGTCCCCCTGCCCATAAATACATATCCTCACGCTGGCGCTCCACCGACGCGCCAGATCTCTCCCAACTCCCTCATCTCGCTCCCCGTCCTCATCTCGTGCGGCAGACCCACCCTTCCTCCGCGACCTCCGATCTGAAAAAGGCTCGTTTCTCTCTCGCTCCCTGTACGCTGTCGTCCTCCTCGTACTCGTCCTCGGTGTCCAATTCTTGCTTGTGCCCCGCTTCGTAGCTTCGCTCCGCAAGCCAAGTCAGCCACTAGATTCGGGTCCTTCTGACTTTTGTCGTCACAACCCCTCCAACCCTTTCTTGCAGGACTTGATTTGTCCTCATACCACCGAATACCACACCAGCACACTGTTCGATACGTCGGCAACTCGCAACATGGGTCTTGCACAAGAAGCCGCCCGTGTGGCCGCCGGGTTTGAGTACTCGGATGCCCAGGTCAACAAGGCCGTCAAGGAGTTCATCCGCCAGATGGGTATGTCTGCTGCAATTGAAGCCTCTCGCTACGAGCATCCCACTAAGCATTGAATCCAGACGAGGGCCTGCAAAATTCTGGCACCACCATGAGCCAAATTCCCACCTACGTGACCGCTGTCCCCAACGGTACTGAGAAGGTGAGCGTGGGCTGCAGCGATCAGCTTGACACAATTCTGACACAGACAGGGTCTCTACATGGCTGTCGACCTCGGTGGCACCAACTTCCGCGTCTGCTCCATCAACCTCCATGGCGACAGCACCTTCTCCCTCACTCAATCCAAGGTTGCCATTCCCCGCGAGCTCATGGTTGCCCAGACCAGCAAGGAACTCTTCTCTTTCCTCGCAAAGCAGATTGCTACTTTCCTGCAAACCCACCACGGCGAGCACTACCACGCTACCATCCGCAGACGCGCCACCATCCACTCCGAGAGCGGCTTCACAGAGCAGGAGATCTTCAACTTGGGCTTCACCTTCTCCTTCCCCGTGGAACAGGTCGGAATCAACAAGGGCACCTTGATTCGCTGGACAAAGGGCTTCGACATTGCCGATGCTGTTGGCAAGGATGTCTGCAAGCTTCTCCAAGACGAGATTGATGCTCTGCACTTGCCTGTCCGCGTCGCTGCTCTGGTCAACGACACGGTCGGAACTCTAATGGCTCGTTCATACACTTCCCCTGGCAAGACCGGTACTCTTCTGGGTGCCATCTTCGGTACCGGTACCAACGGCGCCTACGTTGAGAAGCTCGACAAGGTCAAGAAGCTCGATCCCAACAGCGCTGATGTTGACAAGACCACTGGTGAGATGATCATCAACACCGAGTGGGGTTCATTCGACAACCAGCTCTCCGTCCTCCCCAACACTCCTTACGACAACTCGCTGGACAAGGAGACTCCCAACCCCGGCATTCAGATGTTCGAGAAGCGCATCTCCGGCATGTTCTTGGGTGAGATTCTTCGTCTGGCCATCGTCGATCTGGTCAAGGAGCGCAAGACTGGCCTTTTCAGCGACGACAACAGCAGCAGCAACGACGTTCACAGCACTACCTGCCTCGATGAGAGCAGTCCTCTGTGGCAACCCTGGGGTCTTGACACTAGCTTCCTGTCCATCGCTCACGGCGACAACAGCAACGGCCTCAAGGTGACTCGCCAGACCCTGGACAAGGACTATGGAGTTCAAGCTGCCAGCGCCGAGGATGCCGAGGCTGTCAAGCTTATCGCTGCCGCCATCGGTAAGCGTGCCGCTCGTCTGTCTGCTGTTGCCATCGCCGCCATCGTTCTCGCAACCGACAAGCTCTCATCACCCAAGGACATTGCCACAGCCGATGACATACCCGTCAACGAGGACGAGATGGTCGATGTCGGTGTTGACGGCTCGCTCGTCGAGTTCTACCCCGGCTTCGAGGAGTACATCAGAGAGGCTCTTCAGCAGATCGAGGGCATCGGCAAGCACGGCGAGAAGCGCATCCGTATCGGTATCGCTAAGGACGGTAGCGGTGTTGGAGCTGCTTTGATCGCTCTTGTTGCCGACAAGCTGGCCAAGCAGGAGCAGCTCAAGGAGTACGACTAGAGAAGACGCGACGATTTCCACAATTTCTCACGATTACAAAATCTTTTACGCATGAGCATGCGGAATAAATTTGGGAGGGCGTTGAATGGTTTTTCTTATCCTCTGGCTTGCATGCCAACCGTCACATATGTGTACATATATCCTAGTACATTGACCATTTGTTCTTTCTTCAAACCATGATCTTATTCTTTGCTGCGTGTGAGCTTCGTCATGTGTCTGTGGCTCGTATATGTGGTTTGGGTTCACGTTCAGAGTGTAGTCATGATCCTCGATGGTCCAAGTCTCGTCATGTCCTTGCACAACCCAGCAAATCCCTAGGTCCAATCTCTCTCCTCAGCACATACGCACCTTGTGGAGTAAGCCTGCGATAATAATGCTGCTCAAGATGAGTCTCCCTAAACCCTCTCTTGGCATACCACTCCCTGGCCTCACTACTAGCTTCCCAAACATGGGCACCCACAGCCGTGACACGGTACTTGCTTATCCCCTTCTCGATCAAGACATTTAGCAATGCACTCGCTACTCCATAGCCTCTAAATGCACTCAGCACCCCCAGAGTGCTGATATAAAGGATCTTTTGGCCGGCGGTTGCCGCAGTGGAGGGATCCGCCAGGATCCGGCAGCATATCCCTGCTATCACTCTTCCTGGTGTTGAGGGAGAAGTACAGTCATCGTGCCATATGGCTAGCAAGGTCAAGTCCGAGGCAGTGGCATCTGAGAGGATTTCCTTGTAGAAGTTGGCCGGGTAGGGTATTGGTAACAGTAAAGTGTTTAGGCGTTCGAAAGATTGGAGGAGGGGTTTGTCGCAGGGGACGAGGGTGATGTTTTTCGGGAGGTGGGGTTGTGGGTGTGTGAAGGTTGGTTTTGTTGTCGGGTGTATTGGTGTGGTTAGGGTGGGTTGTGGTGTTGGCTGTTGCGGCGATGACGGCGAGGTTGAGGCATGTTGGTTGTGAGAAGTGTTTTGTTGTGTTGTTGAAGATTTTTGGTTTGGCAGAGCAGAAGGAGCAGTGGACTGCTTGACGGCAGCGGATTTCTTGAACCAAGTGGTGATTGAAGTCTGCATGATTTCAGAGAGCAAGAGCATTCGACGGAAGACGCGTTTTCGCGTGCACTTGGAGTTTAATTGATTTTTTATTTCGTTGCGGAGCGTCGGAGCAATCGGAGGAGGCCTTGGCAATCGACATCGCGGACAAGCAGCAGCGAGCATATCGATCAACGACGACCGTCCTATTTATTCCAATCACATTCGCTCGCCATGGGTTCCGGAAGCTCCAAGCCGCAAGGCTCGCAATATGTCTTTGCTGCGTACGATTGACCGTCCCGTCACATTGCGATAGACCTTTTTACTGACCAGCGCAACAGAGACAGTCCCGTCAGCTTCTCTCCCTCGGTCGTCGACTCGCTACAGAACAGCCCCGAGGTATTGCAATTCAGCACAGAAACAACATAAGACGAACCAATTCTGACATGTGCAAATCAAAAAAAAAGTCCGACTCGACCCGCCAGCGCAACCTCGAACTCCAAATCCAACAGCGCGTGACAGCCGAACTCGAGCGCATCCGCGCAGAAGAAGCCCAGCGTCTCGCCCAATACACCGAGCGCCTAACCCCCTCATCCGACGACTCAACCTCCGATGACTCGCCCTCGCTCAAAGAAAAGATCTCGTCCGCCCTCACACCCTCGTCATCCCAACACAAGGACCGCAGCAACGACAGCGTGTCCAAAGAAGTCGCCGACCTGCGCAGCAAACTCGAGCGTCGCAAGAAGCTCGAGCAATCTCCCGATGCTGCTGTTGAAAAGGCAAAGGATGGCTTGGTGCAGTGTTTGAGGTTGAACGATCGCAGACCTTTGGATTGCTGGGAGCAGGTTGAGGCTTTCAAGGCAGAGGTTGCTAAGCTTGAGCAAAAGTTTGTCGACAGGGCTTTGCGATGAGCTACCTGATGCAGCATAGATGTTGGCAGGAGCGTATTCACAAGAAGGGCGATTGTGGAAAAAGAAGGACATGATTATATTGCACTATGAAAGAAAAAAGCAACAACTACCTGAGTACATTTCCGCTCTGTCATCCTGTCTCTAGGGGCCTGCCTTCATCCCTTGTATTTACTCTTGGATAGATTTCGTTTTTGGTCCTTGTCTGATATTATCTTTCCATCGTTACAACACCTTTCTCACACCAACTCAGCCTCTCACGATCAAAAACCTACTTCAACGCCTGCACATCACTAGTAACCATCCCCCTCACCGCATTCCCATAAATCCTCAATTGTTCCAACCCAGCAAACGCCGCAACAATTGATCTGTATCCATACTTGTCCACCCATCTGCCCACCCAACTTCTACTCTGTGCTTTCCAAGGAAGACCCTCTGCTGCTTGGTTTACAAACGCAATATTCCGTTCTGCGGCATCTAGATGCGAGAGTAATTCTTGTCCGCTGGAGAGTATTGATGCGCGTAAAGAGTCTAGATCTTTGGCGCTGATTTTGGAGTGTTTGATGATGTAATCGTCGAGGCTGGAGGAAGCGAGGGTGGCTGCTCGATGGTAAATACCTAGTTTTCTGTTTCAAAGGTCGTCAGTGACCAAACCCTGTTTCTGCAGATGCTTTGAAAGTATCTCTTACCTCACAATCTCGAATTGATGTTGCTTCAACTCTTGCAATCGTATCTGCAAGCTTCCCAACTTTCCAATGGCAGAAGTTTGCTCAGAAGTACTGTAACTCGCAGACTTTTGGAACAACTGAGAGCTCAATTCAACATGCAAGTGCGAACTCACTTCCTCCATATCTCGCAAGATTGAAAGTAAACGAGCTCTGGTTTTGCCATTTGCAATCACGACTTCCCAGCCGTGGATGTCGGGTTCGCGGATCATTGCGGACGAAACCGCAGAAGTGGTGTCTGAGATTACTTTGTTGGCGCCCTTGCTGAGGACTATGCCACCGAGTACATTTCTGACCTTGCTGAAACTTGGAAAGCCTGGCCATATGCTTGAGAGGGCTGCTGGGGTGAAAGTCCATATTGCCGATGCGGGGACGCCGGGACGTGGGATGGCTGTGTTCATGTTGGAAAGGTTGGGGACTTTGACGGTAGGTGATCGGAGAGCTGGCATCCAAGCAGAGGGGTCCCTGGCTCCTAGTACTGCTTCCGCTTCTGGTACCCAGATAGGTTCACCGGCATCTCCATTCATCACGACCGAAGGACTTTGAGGAAGAAGGATAGACGCAGGATCGACGGTATCTGCTCTCCACGCCTGCTCTCCAACACCGGCCCTCGAAGAATCTTGAGGACACTCATAAGTGAAATTCTTGACCATGATAAAGCCCAACACAATCACCAAGAACCGAACGAGTTCTCTCAAAAATTCTTTTTGCTCTCTGTCAGTCCAAGATCCTTCGATCCACTCGACAGCCTTTTCGATAGGCGCCGTTTCTTCTCTAAATGTGTGCAGGGCTTGCTGGACTTTTATCTTGTGTTCAGCACGACGGGCGCTAGGTCTCGGTGTAAGTGATCTCGTAGGAGGGTGTCCAAGAAACACGGCACCATCTTCAGAAGGATTGCTGATGGTGCTGCTAAGACGAGCACGTTTTGGGGCTTCCGGGTGGGGAGTGTGGCCCATGAGTACGGCGCCATCTTCGGATGTATTGCTATTGGTGCTCAACACACGAGGGCGTCTGGGGCCTTCTGATCGGCCTTCTTGTCTCCTTGCGGGAGTATATGGTGGGGTTAGCATATCTTGCTATGACGGGTCTATGTTTCGAGGGGGTAATAGATGCTGGATGGATGTCTCTCTGCAACGACTCGAGGGTATCCGGGGAGAAAGAAAAAACATGGCTGACTTGCTACCCTCAAGAGGTGTAGAGGTGGTGACAGACAAAGCGATTGCAATGTTCTGTTGAACGCTTTGGGAGAGTTTCCGCATGCGGCGAACATTGTTCATTGATTTCTTTCAACCTACCTATCTTCGAGCACAGAGTCATGATGGCCGATGTATAGTCGGGTCATATGCCAGAGCTGATTATGGGCCCAACAAGACGATAGGGAGGTAATTACGACCTCTCGGTCTAGTTGTAGTAATGCTAGAATTTGACCTACAGTGCTAGCCATCGCAATACTGTAACTTCTTGAGCAGAAAACATACTTCAAGGTACCGTGCTCCCTAAGGCTCGTACAGTCCACATGATCAATCAACGAGTGACGATGTGGATGGAAACAAGTCGAGGTTGTCTAGGGAGTCGAAGTCAAAGTCGAAGCGTGAAGTCAGCCCCAAGAAGCAACCCCGGACCTTCGGACCATGTCGGACATAAGCGTCCAGGGCAAGAAATTCTAACCATCGAAAAATCCCCAATGGTGATTTTTGTTTAAAATCAACCCAACAAGACGTAATGGCGAAAAAGAGAAAGGCGTCTTCTGCCGGCGCATCCAGAGACGATGTCGCAGACGACTCGAACAAGCGCACAAAGATGCGCATCAAGACGTACGAAGATGTGGCGGGCTCCGACGACGAGTTCCACATCAACCGCGACAAGGTCATGCTCGACGACGGGCCCGAGGCAAAGAGGAGGAGAAAGGTGCAGGAAGAAGGTGAGATTACATATACGTCTGCGCAAAGACAAATCAGACGCTAACAAGCCGCAGAGGAATTTCTCCAATTGTCCGACGAGGAAGTTCTAGGATACTCGAGTCCCTCGGAAGCCGAAGACGATGATGAAGATGACTTTGCCGAGGAAGAAGAAGGCGATCAGGCACCAGCTAAAAAGTCAAAGAAGGAGGCACAGGATGAAGAGGACGACGACGAAGACATGGGCGCATGGGGAGAGTCCAAGCAAGACTACTACAACACCGATGCCATCGAGACGGAACAAGATGCACTGGACGAAGAGAAGGAAGCACTGCGCCTGCAAAAGAAGCAGCTACAGGCCATGAGCGCCGCTGACTTTGGATTCGACGAGTCCGATTGGCAGCAAGAAGATGAGCAAGACGCAGACCAGGATGGCGAGGTTGTCACCGAAGTGCTGCCTCAACTCGAGCTGGACGACAACATGGCCCCCACCGAACGCCTCAAGCTACTCAAGACACGCTACCCGGAGTTTGAGCCTTTGAGCAAGGAGCTTCTCGTCCTACATCAGACATACCAGGAACTGTCATCTGTGGAATCGCCATCTCTCGCCGTTCAGACCAAGCAGCAAGCCGCTGCCGCCTACCTCGCCTCTCTCACCATGTACTTTGCCCTCCTCACATCGACCGCCCAGGACAAGCAGACAAAAGGCCTCGCTCTGTCTGCAGCCACCATCCGCGACCACCCCGTCATGGAAAGCCTAATCCAATGCCGTGATCTATGGACACGCCTCAGAGACCTCCCCGAAGACGACTCAGAAGACGACTCCGCTCTGGAAGAAGACGAAGTCGAAGAAATGAGCGAGTCCGACGAAGAAGAAGCCCCCGTCACCATCTTGCCCAAAAAGGTCAAGAAAACAGCCGCCGAACGCGCAGCAGACGCAGTCACAGCAGCAACAGAAGCCCGCCGCGCCGAACGCCTCCGCAAGACAGAAGCAGACTTTGGCGACCTCGACGCCCTCCTCGACACCTCCTCGCGCCCCAAGAAGTCAAAGAAAAAGACACAGCAAGCATCCGCAATCGACCAAAACGACTCGGACCTCGGCGAAGACACCTCCCTCACAGCACAAGAGCTCGCCGAAAAGGCAAAGCGCAAAAAGTCGCTGCGCTTCTACACTTCGCAAATCGCCCAAAAGGCAAACAAGAGGGGTGCAAAGGTGCAAGGTGGAGACGAGGATGTACCGCACAGAGAGCGTCTGCGCGACAGACAAGCCCGCCTCAATGCCGAAGCCGAAGCAAGAGGCAAACGCTTCGACCGCGACACCCTGGGCGAAGACAGCGAAGACGACGCCGACCGTGCCGTCGCCCGTGAAGTCCGCGGTGAAAAGAACATCGACGACGACGAAGACTACTACGACATGGTGGCCTCCAAAGCCGCAAAGAAGAAATCAGACAAAGCCGCCGAGGCGGCAGCATTCAAAGCGGCGGCAGCAGAAGGTGGCAGAGTCGTCGAGGTTGAAGAGGTGGGCCCTGACGGCAAGCGCGCAATCACGTATGCCATTGAAAAGAACAAGGGTCTCACGCCGCACAGAAAGAAGGATGTGCGCAACCCGCGTGTCAAGAAGCGCAAGAAGTTCGAGGAGAAGAAGAAGAAGCTTGCTTCCATCAAGCCCGTGTACAAGGGCGGTGAAGGCAGAGGCGGTTACGGTGGTGAACTCACTGGTATCAAGAAGGGTCTGGTCAGGAGTACCAAGCTCTGATGAATTGGCATACAGCGAAAAAAAAAAAGGGATATTTGTTTTCGTTTCGTTGTTTGATAGCAATGTTTTTGCATATTCCCCCGAATTACTCATGTTTCTTCCCATCCGTTTATGAGTAGCTCCAGCCGCTTGGTTGCGATCCATAGTTCCACGCTCCAGAGCCCATCGTTCCAAGATGTCAGTCTTCCCGTTTGACCAGTGCTCCAGGATCGGAACACGGCGCTTCTTTGCTCTACAAGTAATGCGTTGCTATCCTTTTTGAATGTCCGTTTTGCCTGCTGGAATGCCTCTCTCGACGGCAGCGACTAGCTGGCACCACTAAGGCCCATCAATGCACCGACTGCCATCATGTCTTCATCTCTCTCTGCTTGAGAAGCACTTGCTTGTTGTGCATTCACAGCAAGATTAGCATCCTCCAGCACATCATCCACATCCATGCCTGGACTCTCGATATGTGCGCTGTTGGCGCGATCATCTCTGGTCCACCCAGGTGTTCCCGTCCAGTCCAATTCTTTTGATTCAGGCCCCCACACTTCTCCCTTCATGTCGAATTTGATATCCTCGTCAAGACTTGAAGATGCAAGTTCGCCCTGCAAGACACCCTCCAGCAAAGCTTCTTTTGCCGCCCATTCCTTGCGACGAAGCTCCTCTAACCCTTGAACCTCTTGTTTGAGTTCTTCGCTTTCTTTTGTTGCCCAGTGGAGTTGACGCCTGAGTAGTCGCATGAGCTGGTTCGCAGGAATCTCGCTCTCAAACTGTGAAAAGTGTATGTCGGGGGGATATGTGATCATGAAGCCTGCCTGGCCTGTTATCGGATGGCGCGCAGGTATGTATTGAATGTTGTCCATGGGTGGTGATGGATCGTCAGGTGCTTGGGTAGGGGCAGGGACAGGCGCGTCTGGAATGGCAGGTTTGACAGGGGTTTTGCCGTTCATTGAGAGGCGTAGTTTGGGGCCCTTTTTGGGCTGTCCGGTGGCAGGGTCGATGGGATTGGCGTTTGTGGCAGCAGCGCGCGGCGGTTCGGGTTCGTGGACTGTACGCATGTGTTTTGCGAGAGCATCGGATCTAGTAAATGAGCGGTCGCATTCTGTGTTCATAGGTTAGCTAGGGCACGTAGAAGGTAATGCAGCAATCGTACCTGGAAGATGGCAGAAGAATGGCTTCTCCTTGGTGTGACTTCGCATGTGAGCTTTGAGAGCATATCCACTAGGATGATTCGTGCCCTTGCGAGCGCAGTCTCCCCATTCGCAGGTATAGCGTGCTCGCTTGGGAGCAATATGATCATTCTGAACATGAGCAATGAGCTCGTCACTGTTTGCCAGATCACCCACACTGCAGCCCTCCCAGGCGCAAGTGGTGACTTGGTCAGCCCGCATGGCAAACTCGTCCGCACTGGGTGATCCGGGAGCGGAACCCTCGCTGTCGCAACTGATGTCTGCTTCTGACTCTTCCAGCGGATCTGCTCCAGCAACCATTATCGTGCCACCGTGGGGTGTTGCAATATGCGCCGGATGGCCTCCAGTACGTCGTTTCTTGCTCGGTGGTCCTGCGCTGTCTGTATCCATACTGGGTCTGGCCGATCGGTTTGGTGTGCTGATATGGTCGTCGACCTCGTCCGATGACGATATTGACGACAGTGGAGAGTCTGGTAATTCGCTCATGGTCGATGTGCTGGCAATGCCTTCTGAGAGATGTTGGGTAAAGCTGTTGAATGGTTGGTTGTGAGAGCCAAGTTGCTGGTCGCATCAGCTCGGCTTCTCGGCCGTCGCAGCACGAGCGACAGGGTGACTTGAATCCTGAGCCTCCAACCCTGACCTGTATTAATTAGCGAACTCCAACCCTCGTTTGTAGCTCTGTCCTCTATCGCTATATCCTGAATGTATCTTCAAATTTTGCTTCTGCAACCCAGAGGTGTTTATGAGATATACTACTCTTCGAATACATGAAGACGTACATCTGTCTTTCTCGGATTGCTGTGCATGTTCAAACCGCATCTCATTGTGTAATCTTCAATTCGACCACACTATTGCATATGCCTCACAGACTCACGATTTTCATTCTCAACCGACATGCTGTAAGTACAAACCCATCACTTAGTCCGCTCTTGAGTCCATGTGCTCAGAAAGCATGAAATATCAGTGCCTGCACCTACCTGAATACAATCAGGGGTAACCATGACTGATGACCTAATACCATATTCAAATCACCATGTAGGCATGCAAGCAAGCACACATATTAGGATAGAGGAGAGCAACAAATCATGATATCAACAGAGGTGGCACTGGCTGAACCAAGCCTCTGCTCGACTGCTCATCCATCAATATCAGTCCAGGTCCGAAGGCCATCAGACCCAACCAAGATATTCTTCCTGACCCCAAAGGAGACAAAAGAACAAGAGATGCAGCACCCATTAGTGCGTGGACCATTTGCCGGTAAGAAGAAAGAAAACAAAATACAAGCGGAGCGAAAATCCCTTGCTCGACGCCTTTTCATCCCATAAAAACCCCGCCGCCCAATTTACAACTGTTTTCCCAGTTTCTCTAAGCTTCCCTTTGTTGACTCCATGTGAACGCCGTCGCTGTGAGAAACAAGACAAAAGAAAAATATCGTCGTCGCATCTCTGATCCTTGAGGCAAGTCGTGCAGACAACCCTCTAAGCCTCTTTTGCCATTACCGCCATGAACGCCATGAAGAAGACTGAAGAAACCAGAATAGCCACATGGATAAATGTCGAGGTTGGTCGTCACTTGACCGAGATGCGAGCGACTCGGTCGCGGTGCTCATCGTTAGGTTTGATGGCAGCGACATCTTCATAGGTAGGAATTTTGGTCTGGTGCTTCAAGTGCCAGAAACCATCGTTGGGTTCTGGTGGTGGTGTAGGCAGCCAGCCTTGTGATTGGGCGATAGGAAGCACAATACTCGGGTCAAAAGACCTGATGAAGTGCATGTCGTCCTCACGACATTTCGGATACGAGTAGTCGCGATATTCGGCGATAGCTGGGTCGTTTTGGACATACTGCGTCTTGCGGAAGCAGGCAGTCACACAGCCAGTACGATGCTGATCGTGAGTTAGCGTCACGTGCTCATGTAACCGAAGTATCCTGACCGACCTTGCCACGATTACAGTGGATGAGAAGAGGGTGGTTGTTGCGGTTCAAGACGACAGCAAGAGCAGTAGCCATGGTTTCGGAAGTAATGTTTACTTTGCCGTCCTTGTTGGCAGGAATGTGGATCTGGTAATGGCGAATGTGGTTTTGGTCCATGAAGGTGATGTACTCTTCTGATAGAGGTTCAGGAACCAAGGTGCTGGATTGTGCGTTAAGAAGAGCGAGATGGTATGGAGGGGTTCAGAACGTACAGGATGGTTCTGATGCTGAGACTCTTGATAAAGTCAAAGTTCTTGCTGGTTGGGTAGCCACTCCTGTAGATGGAGTTTGTCTCGACCGCGCCAAAGTTGGCTGGCGGGACGTACATGCGCAAGCGTCCGGGTAGCGGGGCGATGCTGAGCCTTGGGTTCAAGTTTTCTTGAGCGACCATGGTGCGGTCGTCTTGTTTGGACCCTGGGTTTCTCGAGTCAGCGAGCGTCGCGAGAGACCACGGAGAGTCGAGCACACCTTTGACGTCCTTGGTGCGGTCGAGGAGCGACATGTCGCCGGCGTCCATGTTTGTAGTTTGTGGAGTCGTGTCGAGCAAGGGAGTCGAGGTTGCAGAAGGCATGTTGAAAGTGGGAGAAAGGATATGTCGCGTGACAGTCGAGTCTCAGACTGCGGCGTGCTTGGTGTAGTTGATAGCGGGTAATATGGAGAAGTGTTCTGGTGTCTGCGCGAGGCTGCAGGCGCGTGTCGTTGCTAGATGGACAGCTAGTACGGCGTCAGAGGGTGCGAGAGGTCGACGGCAGTGGTGGGCATGTACCGTGATAGTCAGACCATCACAAGAAAGCCATGGCGATGGTGGGGTTGGTGTTGATGCGGAAGAGGCGCATGTTGACCAGAGGTGCAAGTGGTTGTGGGAGGGAGCAGGTGGGAAAGGAAGATGTTGATCAGGGAGCGGAGAGAGCAGGTGGATTTGTCGACGAAGGCTGAAAGGCGCCGCTGGAAATGCGTGCGGTGGAGTCGAGTCGGGATGGGAATATCGCTAGTCGGCCAGGGCCCAGAAACTCTCTCTAGCGGCGGCAGACCGTCACTCGTTTCTCACGTGCTTCTGCCATTTTCTCTCGACTTTCCCTCACTTTTCGCTCTAGCCCCGCGTCATCGCTGCTGCTGCCTTCGATTCATGCACGCTGTGACCCAACTGCTTCCTCCTCTGCCGTGCGCGAACAGTCACTTGGGAGAGCGTGCAGTGTGAAGTATCGAGTAGCTTCTGCGACCAGTCTCGCAGCCTTCGTCATAAGTGCGAGTGAAATGCCCTGACCCCCACGATTGGCTCGCTTGCCCGCACTCTTTTCGTGTTCACTCTTTGTCTCTGAAGAATGATGAACTTCCGCGCCTTTGCCAGATGATGCTCCTCTACCATGCCCACTCGAAACCCCTCTTTTGCAAGTGTCTCAGGATCCTCGCCGTTTCGCCATCCCGTGTCATTGTCCACGTCCAAACATGGGGAAAAGAAGAGCAGATCAACGTGCGATCGTCTCTGTTATTGTACGCCGGACTCTGCCGGTAACTCGTGGGGTTGCCATCAGAGCATGGTTATTTAGTCCTACCACCCTACCTTCGAGTTGCACGTCATTGACTAGATGTTTTCAAGACCGTCCTTGTGCAAAGAAAACTAGTTCATTGACGCCTATGACAAATATTACACCGATCTGAATGCGCAGTGCAGGTGATGGTTGAGAAAAAACAGTGACAGTCGGAAAAAAACAAGGGGGATATGTGGGTAAAGACCTGAGCGACTTGTACTGAGAAGGGAAAAAAAGACAAGACGTAGATGTGCGTGAGCCGAGCAAGACGAATGATCAAGACCATCAGTGTCACGTCCTCGACCAACAAACACAGTGCCCTGCGTGCATGCCTTGTCCATTTCGCTTGCTTGAATAGGGCGGACATGTCTCTTGCGGTGCAGAACAGGACAACCAAGAAACTCCAATCCGAACGCCATGTTGCAGAACCAAGGTATAAATCTGGGGGATGTGCAAGTCTCTCAGGCCTCGTGCTGCAGCTTATCGTTCATCTGGCAGAGCAGCAGCCGTGTGGTAGACGCGACATGAGGAAAAGTGCTTCGTCCATGGTCACCGAACCATGTTTTGTTCTTCATGCCGAGGTGGGAATGATCGCGCGATTGGGCCTGCCCGCTTACAGGATCAGGCACTTCTTGCGGCTGCTACTCCTCTCCTTTCTTGAGGTGAGGGCAGCACGAGTGGCGTGCTCAAAGACCTCACGAACACCCTCGTTGGTCTTGGCTGAGCACTCGATGTACTCCTTGGCACCAATCTTGTCCTTGACTTGTCTGGCCTGCATAACATGTAAGCTGAATTCATGCCTTGTATCATGTGTCGACACGCACCTGCTCCTCGGTAACAGGAGTCTGCGAGGTCTTGTGAAGTTCCTCGATGGTCTTCTGGTCGTGTCTGAGATCCTTCTTACATCCAACGAGGATGATGGGGAGACCCTGGCAGAAATGCAGGACCTCGGAGATCCACTATCAAAAACATTATATGTCAGCACGCAACTAGGCACGTGAGGTGGCAGTTCATGGTGGGCGGCGTACCTTCTCCTGAACGTTGTCAAGAGAGTCGGGCGAGTCGACGGCGAAACAGATCAGGATGACGTGCGAGTCGGGGTAGGAGAGAGGGCGCAGTCTGTCGTAATCTTCCTGGCCAGCGGTATCCCAGAGGGCGAGTTCGACGTGCTTGCCATCGACCTCGACATCGGCGACGTAGTTCTCGAAGACGGTGGGGACGTAGACCTTTGAATAGACATGTCAGCACATGCGGTGTACTATACTAGGGGCTGCTTGTCGCGCTCGGGCATGGAGGACTGGCGGGTGGGTGCGACGCAGACGGGAAACAAGTCGAGCGACGACAGCGAGCAGGGATGGAGAGAAACGAACCTCAGGGAAGGTACCCTTGGAGAAGACACTGTCGACAGCGGGTCAGCAAGGTATGGTCGACCAGGCGGCACTCTTTCTTACATGAGGAGACAGGTCTTTCCGCATGCACCATCGCCGACGATAACGAGCTTGCGACGGATTTCCGCCATTGTGGATACTGATCAACAAAGAGACTGTGAGGTAGTGAAAGGTGAGCAAGTCGGCCGGATGTTCAGGCCAAGACGCAGGTGGATTGTTATGGAGATAGGATGTGATGTCGGCAACGGTGATGGCGAGTTGGTGGGCGAGGAAGGAGTCGCACCTGAAGGCTGCCCGGATTGATTTGCCTTGGCAGCGTTGACACGCGGACCGTCACTGGGGCCAAGGTAGTTTTGTTTTGTTTAAATGCAGAGAAACAACACGTCTGCTTGCTTTTGTTGCTGGCTTGCTTGTGGTTACTTGAGAGTCTTTGTTGTTCAAAAAATCAAGTACAGAGGTGGCAAGAGAGTTGGAGGGCAGGCAATCACGTTATACGGTCTGGTCTACGAGCATCAAACAGCGAACAGGGGAACGTGTTATTACACAGACTGCGCAGAGTAATGATCATAACGCTAGCACAACATCACGGCCGCCTCGGTGTCAGAGAGGGCCTCGAAATGCCCTTCTCAAACTTGCCATCTGGTGTGTGGCTTGGAGTTGCATGCTTTGCAGCGAGCGCTATCGTTGCACTGCCGGTTTGTCTCTTCTGCTTCTGCTTCTTGTACAGCGTCTGAGCCTCACCCTGTTCACGCGCCTCCGTTCTGCCCATGTCTGCCACATGTCTGCGCCTCGCTCAACATCGTACTCGCCCTCAACGCTCGGATCAGGCTGGCTATTAGCTTTGTTTTGCTCAAAATATGCCAAGAGGAGGCATGCGGCATGCCCCATCAACACGTACCGCGCCCAGCCACACAACCTGTGCCACAGCAACCTGAATTACCATGCTTGGTTTCTCATGCGTATGTCTGTCAGTGGATCAGATGTTGTTTCGAGACCGCGCTGGAGAGTCGTTTAGGTCCAGGTCACTGTCTTGCTCTGGAGATTCTCTACTACGAGTCTTACTCGTGGTGATTCAAAGTGCAGTATTGGGGATTGTTCTACAAGAAGAAGGAAATAAGGCGTGTTGGTGATATTCTGATATTACCTCTTAGGGAGAATGGTCGAGAATTGTGCCTCAAAAGCACAGTACATCACACAGTCAAGCAGTGACTTTCGACAGTATACTCAAAGAGCACAAAGAATCAATCCTACCTCCCGTATGCTCACGACTGTAGCTCCACGTAGAAGTGGAGAGCGAAGTGTACACTATAAAAAGGCACAATTGTCTTCGAAGCGGAGGAGTGTCCAAAGAGAGCCGCTAGACCATTGCCTCTCAACGGACAATGACCTGTTTCTCAACACTACTGTGCATTTCTATGGCTACAAGTGTGACATGTCTTGAACATAACAAACAATGTCTGTGAGGGTTTGATGCGTGCGTGGAGTGTATTCCACTGGTAGCAGCGAAGCTTGCAGGGTGGACATAGCGGCGTTAAGGCAACACCGTCATCCATTCACTCACACTCATTCAGTTTCTAGACCATCACTCTGATCATCACTTGTTCGTTGTTGCTTCGCTGAACCGAGTCTGCTCAGAGGCGCGCAACCCACAGTTTCTCTTTGGCCAACTCCTGCCCTGGTGCTACATACTCATCCAACCGCCACACAACATGGCCGAACCAGAAGCAGACAAGGTACCTTCAATCCGCGTCGCTGCCAGATCGCGCAGCTCTGTACCATCAATCTAACATGGGCAGATCCGTAACAAGCGGCTTGCCAAACTCGGAGGTGGCTCAGGTCCATCTTCACCAGCGCCCTCATCTCCAGGCGAGACCCCGCCAGCCGCAACTTCGGCTACCTCACAAGACAAACAGGCAGAGCCCGCGGGCAACCCTTTCTCACAGCTGGGCGTCAAGCCCGAGACAAAGACGCCTGTCAAGATCAACATCACATCTTCTGCTGCTCAGAAGCGGCCCAACGATGACTCGCCTCAACCAAGATCGCGCCCACAAGCCTCGGAATCCCTTGAGACCTGGGAAGACCGCCAACTCGGCCAAATTTTCCGTCTGTCGCTGAAACCGGACGTCGTCCGAGACGCTTCCTCGCAACCTTTGTATTACCTTGAGAGTGTGCGAGGAGACCTGCTCGAACAAAATGAGCCGATTCAGCTCAAGACAAGCCTGCTGGACCAGGCTCTTCCTGAAGCTGCCGGCCTTCTAAAGAACATCACCCCACTGGGCTATTTGCTGGCATGTTGGAAGCGTATATCCAAAGCTTGCCGAGGCATGAGGAGTACAGATACCGAGAACCCGAGATTCAAGGTCTTGATGGAGGCCAGACGACTCTGCATGAGTTACTGCATCTTTGCCATTACCATGCCTGAGATGTTCGGCTTCGAGACTCCACCAGAGAACGCATTAGCCAAGCATCTCATCGCAGATCCCCACAGCGATTCTGGTATTGATCACGACTTCCTTAACGAGGCCGTCTCGCGTTTCGAGGAGGACGAGTCAATCAAGGATGCTTTGGTTGGTGCTGTCGAACAGCTCAGCAGGCAACTGGCTGCAATGTCCATGAACGACATAGAGTACAAGTACTATCTCACTGCTCTAAGAAGTCTCATCCAGTTCCCGAAGATCATCGAGGCGATCACCCAATCACCCGCTTTTCTTCCTGAGGGTGTCGCGGCACAGGACATCGAGATGGTCACCATTCTAGGTCCCTTCTTCCGTCTCTCGCCTCTACAAAACGGCGTCGCGCAAAGCTTCTTCACCACTCCCAGGTCAAAAGACAGGGCTTACATCGCCAATGCCCAACGTTCGCTCCGCATGACACTCAACACCCACCAGGAAGAGCTTTTTGCTATTGCTGATAAGATCGTCAAATCTGGAAAGGAGCCACGCGAGAGGCTGCTGGATTGGTTCGCCCACTGCATGAACACCAACCACAAACGTCGTGCTATGAGAGTCGACGAAAAGACAACATCTTCAGATGGCTTCATGATCAACATCACGAATTGTCTGGACAGGCTTTGTGACCCTTTCATGGATGCTGCTTTCAGCAAAATTGAGAGAATTGATGTCAATTACCTGAGAAGAAACCCCAGAGTTGACATCTCGGATGAGACGAAGATGAACGCAGATCAGAAAACCTCTGATGCCTTCTATGAGCAGAAGGTTGACGGCACCAACAACTTCATCTCCGAAATCTTCTTCCTCACTGTAGCGGCTCACCACTACGGTACAGAGGCAGCCAGTAGCAGGATGGAAAACATGCAGAAGCAAGTCAAGCACATGGAAAAAGAGCTAGAAAGATTCGAGGCCGACAGACACAAATATGCGCATGACCCTAGATACGCCACCCGATTCGAACAGCATTTGCAGAAGTACAGAGACGAGGTCGACAGAGTGCACAGCGTTATTCACGCGACTACTGGTGTATTGCTCGACGAAGTTTCTCAAGCAAGGTCCATGCAGTTCATGCGATATGTCATCGTCTGGCTCTTGAGACTAGCATCGGGGCAAAATCTTCCAAAGGAGAAGCTGCGCCTACCCTTACCAGAAGAGCAGCCTGAAGTTTTCAGATGTCTTCCTGAATACTTCCTTGAAGACGTTGTCGACAACTTCAAATTCATTACCCGCAACATCCCTCACATCATCACTTCCACTCAGTGCGAGGAGCTTGCCACTGTCTGCATAACCTTTTTGCGCAACACGAATTACATCAAGAACCCTTACATGAAGGCTGGACTGGTCACGATCCTGTTCCATGGTGTCTGGCCTTTCGGCGGCTTCTCTAAAGGAGTTCTTGGCGACCTTCTCAATGGCTCTGAATTCTGTCACAAGCATTTGTTACATGCACTGATGCAGTTCTACATCGAGTGTGAAAGTACTGGAACACACACAGCATTCTACGATAAGTTTAATATCCGATACGAGATCTTCCAAGTGTTCAAGAGCATCTGGTCAAACCCTCTGTATCGAGAGAATCTCGGAAAAGAGGCGCAAGTCAACACTGAGTTCTTCGTTCGCTTCGTCAACCTTTTGCTGAACGATGTGACATATGTCTTGGATGAGGTGTTCGGATCGTTCACCAAAATCCATGACTTACAAGAAGAACTGAAGGCGCCTGCAGAGAGTATGGAACAGGCGATACGACAGGAGAAGGAAGAAGCGTTGGCCGAACAACAAGGCCGAGCCAAGTCCTACATGGGCCTGACCAAAGAGACTGTTGCCATGCTTACGCTGTTCACAGATGCTCTTGCTGGTGCCTTTACTATGCCAGAAATCGTGCAACGTCTTGCAGACATGTTGGACTACAACCTGGACGCAATGGTTGGACCTCGGCGCCGTAATCTTAAGGTGGACCAGCCTGAACAGTATGGATTCAAGCCTCGTGAACTGCTCTCAGATCTGGTGGATGTCTACCTAAACCTATCACACCGCGAGAGTTTCCGTCAGGCTATTGCTCGTGATGGACGCTCATACAAGCCCTCCAACTTCGCAGAGGTGATGCAGCTCATGGAGAGCTTTGGCATGAAGTCTCCAGAGCAGATCAAGCAATTCACTGCCTTGACCGATGCCGTGGCTCTGGTGCACGCCCAGGAAGTTATGGCCGAAGAAGACCTCGGCGAGATCCCAGACGAGCTCCTTGACCCTATCATGGGCTCGTTGATGGAAGATCCTGTGCTGCTACCCAGTAGTAAACAGATCGTCGACCGCAGCACCATCCGCTCGCACTTGCTCTCAGACTCTACCGACCCGTTCAATCGTGTACCACTGGCTTTCGAAGATGTGGTGCCAGCCGAAGAAAAGAAGCAGGAGATTTTGGCATTTATCGAGATGAAGAGGAAGGAGAAGGCTGCTAGTAGTGCTGGCGACCCGATGGACACAAGTACATGATCTATGAGCTAGTAATGATGGGGATGATAAGGGACGAGATAGATTTTGCTGCAGCAATACCAAGCCGAGTTGTCACAATGCTATGGATGCAGATTGAAGGCGATTGTGTGATATGCTCATGTCTTTCAAGATACAGAATAATGACTTCAAGCACGATCAAAGATGGTGGGACATATGGAAAGGGGAAGACGTGGATAGACTAGATCATTGTTAGGGCCCTGTGCAAACGCCGCAAACTCCGGCGCATCCACAACACGTCAAGGTCATACCAGGCAGGCAACCATCAACCAGCTGCTGTGAGCACCCATCACATATCAACTTATCGAATCATCACAAAAGGAACAACATGCGTCCAGATGGCCCCCGCGATCCCATCGTCGGCCCTGACAGCGGTCCCGCGCCACCATTTCCTCTCAAATTGAACGGCGAAGTCGTCAAAGGCTTTGGACGAGGCAGTAAAGAGGTTCGTTCTTTACCATTTCCATCACCACAAAACACAAGACTCTGGGTTTCTCAAATCTACACATCAAGGAAGCAAAAAACACTCTAAATAAAAAATAAAAGGAAAAAAGGAACCATAATACTGATTTTTTGCCATACAAAACACAGCTCGGCATCCCCACAGCCAACATCCCCCTCTCGGGCCTCACGGTCGGCGGCCACAACGACATTGAATCAGGCGTCTACTACGGTTACTGCTCTTTGTCAACTTTCCCCTCCACCGTATTCCCCCAAGTCATGTCCATCGGCTGGAACCCCTTCTACAAAAACAGCGTCCGCAGTGTCGAAGTCCACGTGCTCGAAAAGTTCGACAAGGATTTCTATGGCTCGCATATGAATCTTGTGATCTTGGGGTTCATTAGACCAGAGTATGATTATGTGAGCAAGGAGAGTTTGATTGAGGATATCGAGTTTGATGTTGGTGTTGCGAGGAGGGGGTTGGAGAGGGAGGCGTATAAGAAGTTTATGGAGGATGACTATCTCAAGGTGTTTGAGGGTAGGAGTGGTGTCGCTAGTTAAGAGGGGAATGAGCAGATGGACGAAAGATGAACTCGGGAAGGGTGCTGCGCTTCACGGAATGCTTGTGGTCTTGCTGCAACAATACACGATAGAGGATGCATGGCAAGAGAGAAAGAGAGAAGAATGTCGAAAACTCGATAACACGTTTACACCTGCTATCGAGGAGTGATAGAACCCCCAAGCTGTTGCAGCTATTCCGATCCATGAGACAGGTCGCTTCCGTGACACAAGCCTAACCCTCCAAGCCATGCACCGAGTCCGATGAGGTATCCAGCCAACGCCACGCTAAAGTACAAGAAAGAAGCCATAAAAAAAGACACGGAAATCACTTTCCACCCAGTCAAGCAGACTAGCTCAGATCCATCTCGTCTGCTGTATGTTGACCCTGTTGCTCTGATACAGAAGCCGCACCACCAGTCTCATCTATCATGTTCATGAAGATGCTGTCATACTCGTCATCGTCGCTGCCAAAGGCTGAAGAACGATCGTCATGTGCTTCTTGACTGTTGGACTGCTGATTACGGCGGTCGTCTTCCTCTTGCATCGAAGCGATCAAGGCTTCCAGCTCTTCATTCTCTTGTTGCAGGGCGGCATCAACTTCTTGGTCCAGAAGATGGTCGAATTGAGATTGAGGATCCAATGCCATTTGGCTGCTGTATGTGGGTAGGTCGTAGTCGGAGGCTTCTTCTGCTTCTGCGAACTCAGGGTGTAGTGATGGCGCGGATCGTACTTGTTCGGCTTCCCATCGTCGCTTCTCTCTTAGGTAGTCGAGTCTGGCCATCTGGAAGACAGTTAGTACTGATACGAGGATGTGGAGTGTATGCAAGATAGGAACACACATCGTCTATCCTCGAGTCCCATTTGTTCTCATCGCGGGCCTGGCGGACCTTGCGCAAGAACATGTCCCTGCGACGTTCGCGCAATGCATCGGAGCGAGGTATAGGAGCAGCTTTTACTGGCCGTGATGAGAAAGGTACATGTGATTGTTGGTTTGATGTTTGTTGGGGTGCCGAGGTCGTCATTGATGTGTCGAAAGAGCAGAAGGAAGTGAAATTCTTGACATTTGCGCGTCGAGGAGAGAGTGGCGACGGCACGCTGGGCAAGAACTTGTGCGGTTGAGAAGGAGTGGATCCGAAATTCGACGTCGCCAGCATGTTTGATTTGCGTTCTTCTGCTCTGCCGACTGAGAATATCGTCTTTTGACGAAATCGTGGTCGCACCTTCCACGTTCCTGCCACCAATGTGGAAGAAGACGCGACGAGTTCGTGATGGCCGCAAATTGGTCAAGTCGAGCCGAGGGCCATCGCAGCCCTGACATCAGCGTCTTGGCGCTGCATCTGCTCCACCGCTCTTGCTTTCGTGTCACATTTGTTTTTCCCTGCTTCCCTTCCTGTGTGCCGTAGCATCAGTCGCACTTTGACTCCTTTCGGCCATGCCAATCTTTGCTGCAATCGACATATCCAGTATGAATGCTACCGTGGCCTTTTACTCGCTTCCTCGCCCCCTCATCAACTGAGGGCGGGGTCGCTGTTGTAGGACTTCAAATGCTGCACTATGTATAGCCGGCGACTGCCACGGAAGTAGTGGAAGTGTATTCTGCTTCCACCATTGCTCGATAACATGGCTCGAGTTTGGGTACTGTGCGGCTTACTGAGTCTTCATCTTGAACATGCTTTGGCTCAGGATGTTCTTCAATATGTTGATCCGCTCATAGGCACAGGCTTCGGAGGTTTGAAACAAGAAAAGAAGGGCGAAACCCGCTCTTATGTTGACAATCGTGCAGGTCATGTCTTTGCTGGTGCTACTTTGCCTTTTGGTATGCCTTTCCACTCAACGCTCCAATATCTACCTTAGCTAATGTACTCGCAGGCATGGCCAAAGCTGTTGCAGACGTCAATGGTGAAAACCAGGGCGGCTATGCGAGCGACTACAGCAACATCACAGGCTTCTCACATATGCACGATAGCGGAACCGGAGGGTAAGTTCATCTCAATCCTTCATGATCCACCTATATGATGAGCACTCTTTATTTTATGTCATCAACCCATCGATACCCCTTGAGACCATTTTGAGTTTTGTCTGATTAGAACTTCTACACTCCATCCGTACAATTACAAGATCTTGGAACATGTCTAATACGAATCGCAATATAGATCGCCATCACTCGGCAACTTCCCTCTGTTCGCCCACCCAGGATGCCATAACGATGATCTGGACGAATGCAAATTTACATCTGTGGATAGAGCTACTCCCCAGATCAACGGCTCTGTTGTTGCAGAACCAGGATACTTTGCAATCACTCTTGAAACCTCCGTTCGTGCCGAAATGACTGTGACGAATCACACTGCCCTATATCGCTTCTCCTTCCCGAAGGGAATTGCAGACATGCCATTGAGTCCGCTCATTCTGGCAGACCTCATCGACTTGCCTAAATCTAGAAGTAATGGATCAATCTCTGTGGATCCGGATACTGGCAGAATTGTCGGCAACGGAACTTTTAGCCCTAGCTTTGGCATTGGAACATATGACCTCCATTTCTGTGCCGACTTTTCTGGTGCAAGCATTCGAGACACTGGTGTTTTCATGAACAATCGAGCTGGCTCTCAACCCAAGAATCTTAGTGTTGTCCCTGATGGAGTGAACAACTCCCCTGATATACTTCCTGCTGGAGCTTGGGTGCGGTTCAACGCGCCTGAGAACAACGCCACTCAAATCTTAGCTCGTGTCGGGTTGAGTTTCATGAGCACTACCCAAGCATGTGCGAATGCTGAGAAAGAAATTTCTGCCTTCGATTTCGACGCCACTCGCTCTTCTGCGCATCAGGCTTGGGTCGACAAGATGAGCGTGATAGCAGTCACACCAGGCAGTGTCAGTGATGAGTTTCAAACCATCTTCTGGAGCGGACTATACCGCGCTTCTGTCAGCCCGCAAGATTACACAGGCGAGAATCCGCTATGGGACAGTTCAGAGCCTTACTATGACTCTTTCTACTGTATCTGGGATTCATACCGTAGTATTCATCCTTTGATCACGCTCTTTGATCCCCAATCCCAGGCACTGATGATCAGAAGTTTGTTGGACATATACAAACATGAAGGCAAGCTTCCAGACTGTCGAATGTCTTTATGCAAAGGATTTACTCAAGGAGGCTCTAATGCAGATGTCGTGCTGGCCGATGCATATGTCAAGAATATGACTCAAGGTATCGACTGGGCTCTTGCCTACGAGGCTGTCGTATCAGATGCCGAAGACGAGCCCAAGAACTGGGCTGTTGAGGGACGCGGAGGCCTGACTAGCTGGAAGTCGCTAGGATACATCCCTGCTGACGACTATGACCCATATGGCGTCGGGCCCTTTACTCGCAGTATCTCCCGTACAGTCGAGTACGCATACAATGACTTTTGTATCGCAGAGATGGCACGCGGCCTGGGCCACATTTCAGACCATGACAAGTATATTTCACGCTCAATGGGCTGGAAAAACCTTTACAAGGAAGACCAAAACTCCACCATCAATGGCACACAAACTGGCTTTACAGGGTTCCTTCAGCCCAAATTCTTGAACGGTACTTGGGGCTATCAAGACCCGATCTTTTGTTCTCCCCTGCTCAATCTCACATCGTGTTATCTCAATCCAGAAGGCCATGAGACTTACGAAGGAAGTAGTTGGCTCTACACCACATACGTCCCGCAAGACATGGCTTCTCTGATCACCACTCTAGATGGTCCAGACTCATTTGTCAAGCGTCTCGACTACTTGCACGAGAGTGGTTTACTATACATTGGCGACGAGCAAGGCTTCCTACCAGTATACCAATACCACTATGCTGGCCGCCCTGGCAAGAGCGCTGCACGTGCTCATTCCTATATCCCTTCTCAATTCAACACAACTGTAAATGGTATCCCCGGAAACGATGACTCAGGCGCCATGGGCTCCTTCATCGTTCTAGCCATGATGGGTCTCTTTCCTGTTCCAGGCCAAAATGTCTATCTTATTACTCCTCCCTTCTTCCCGGAATTCAGCATCACGAACAAGATCTCTGGCAACAAGGCAACCATTCGCAATGTCAATTTTGATGCTGAGTATAAGAACATCTATGTTCAGAATACTACGCTGAATGGGGTGCCGTATACGAAGAACTGGATTGGACATGAGTTCTTTGTTGACGGGGGTGTGCTTGAGTTGACCCTTGGACCGGTGGAGAGTGCTTGGGGTACGAGATATGAAGATCTACCTCCTAGCTTATCCACTGGTTGAGTTCACTGTGGCCGCTGCTGGATTCCGCGATACCTGTCTATCTGACTATGGCGGAAATAATGCTCTGGCTATGTCTCGTACAGATTTATCTAAGATTTCTCACGCTCGAGAGGATGTTTGCTGTCTCAAGTAGGAAACTCATATCCTATGTATAATCAACAAGCATCGCTATCAGATTGTATTCGATCACCGAGTGATGCGTTCATGTTGCATCTGAAAATGAAAACTGAATTCAGAGTGGGACGGCCGACAGAGTGGCCTCGATGGGAGCAACGACCAGGTTGTGGAAGTATTGCCGGAAGGGTGCATGACTGAGATTCTTGGTCGTATCTCGTCCTGGGAAAGCAAACCTGATGCACCTTTGGACGGCATTACCGTATGGTTCTCCAACTTCATCGAAGACGTCCTCTATAAGACTGTCTGCGACATCATAGTCGTCGACAACGTTCGTGGCAATGGTGCCGATATTCTTCGTTCTCTTGCACTCCTCGAAAGATCGATTCAGACCCAGCTCGATCAGTAGAACTCCCAGAGCAAAGATGGCCTCATTGCGTACGATCTTGTTCTGTAGAATGGCACCAGCGCTTGTTACCGGGTGTGAATTCAGAGCGCAGCTCTGCATCATCGAAACACATCGCCCCGCGAGAGGTAGTCCAGCAGTCGAGACTTTCTCCGAGAAGAAACAGAGCCCATGCTTGTCCCACGTACGGTTCAGCCATGGTGTATCGCATAGCAGTAATGTCGTCCACGCAGCGGCTACGGCTATCTCCAAGCGCTTTCGTCGGCTCAGCTTTAAATGTGTCGGGGGCTTGTTCGGTGGAAGAAGATGCACCAAAGTCGCTTCTTCTGTAATGTGAGTTCCGGGGATTGATTCGAGATGAACACGTTTCGTCCCACCTGGAATAGGCAGAAAACCTAGAGGCTCGCCACCATTGTCCAGTCCTTGAATGAATCGGCACAGCGAGTCGATCTCTTTCCCAGTATCAGCTAGCGCGATAGTCGCAGCGCCGCTGGGCGAAGGAGGAAGCGGGCTCGTCGATCGACTTCTCGGCCGCAGATGAGACCACAGGCTTCGTTGTTGTTGTTGTGTCATGATTGACGACTGTGAAGAGCTCACAACGAGGTGTCGGGTGTCTGCCATTGATGGACCTAGAACCTGCTCATCCTTTCGTGTGCCATCTACTAGTGCACTCTCCAGACGCTTTTCGACTTCATCTGTGCCCCGGCGAGACTACCTCCTGGATTTCGCAACCCCCGAAAGAGCTATCAATGGAGGCAATGATCCTAAGCAAACTCAGAAACACCCTACCACTTTTCGGTGCACTATGTGCACTAAGAGTCTCACTCGCGCATATGATCTGCGCTCTCACCTTCGTACCCATACCGATGGAAGGCCCTTTGTCTGTAACGTATGCAATACAGGTTTCGCTCGTCAGCACGACCTCAACCGTCACAAGAGCTCGCATTCACATGGAGAAGCTATTGAGGTTGGGGTAAAAGATGGCACAAAAGAGGACTTCTTTAACTTCTGCCTTACTTGTGACAAGCAAACCAGCAAAGGTCTCTACTGCTCCGAGGCTTGCCGCTTGGCCGACCATGAACAGGTTGGCTCGTTGACGCCTTCATCATATGCTCTTCCCGAGGCTCATCACAAAGTGGACACATCCAAGTCATCCGGCTCCATGTCAACGATCCTAGTGCCGCACCGCGAACTGGAGGGGATCGAAGAGTAGATTGAGGTTCAATATCACCTGTCGTCGTCTCTTGTCACATCTTGAAGGCCAAAGAAAGTTTCATGTTCGAAGAAGTGGGTCTACCAGAGTAGTTGTGTTTCGAACAAGCAAGATTTCTCCGCCCCATCTGCTTGATATTTGGTTTGAGATGAGACATAAACAGTGTATCATCTTCTGTTGGGGGAAGGTGCGACCAGCCTGTTTGTAATATCTCATACAAAAACTGTCGAGAGTTCCATGACCTTCTCAAAGCATCATGATCTGGTCTTTTGAATGAAGAAACCACGGTTCACAAAAGGAACGAAGATCTGCTCATAGTCGGTTGAGCGGAACATGTCAGTGGAACAGCACATGGCGAATAACAGTTGAGATGATATCATTGAGCTCAGTAGTTTGTCTTGGCTTCTAGCTGTCATTGTTGCAAGACTTGTTGCACTTCAGCAACTGTTGATGTGTTCCTTCGAGCTCTTCTTTTCTTCGTGGTGACTAGCTCAATCATCCCAGTCCCAGACCCTTTGCTTACGATCTACGCTGATGTTGAAGACGTTATCTCCAGCTTCGATACGACGGATACACTCCTTCTCGCTCATGACGTTCTCATCGTCGTGAGAGTGATAGTGACAGGCGGATTGGAAGCACATGGAATGTTTATTGCATTCCTCCGGTAAATGGGTGGTTCTGCAGAGGAGGTCGACTACGAACTCCTTGGACAGATCTGCATCGGCCAGACCATCAGTCGTATGATCCAGTCTCACCTCCAATGCCATCATGTCGACGACGAGCTTGTATAGGTTGCTTCCATGCAAGATCAAGGGAAGAACTTGCGCAATCTCGCCCAAGTGAACGTGATGGTTGATCCAGTATGAAGCCAACATTGTGAGAATGTCGTTGCACAGATTCAAGATGCCGCGTTTGTCAGCGAAGACGTAGAGTCTGGATAGATGTTCCTGGGAAGCATCGCAATCCGTGCACTCGCCTCTAGGACACTCGGGGATTGTCTCTTTGTCTAGCTTCTTCTCATAGAGCCATAGAACGAAGGTGGTAAAGATGTTAGGGCCTTCGTCGTGCAGCGTGATCGTCTGCTCCTTGGTTTCCGCGAATCCATTGTTGAAAGCAGCTTTGAAGTAGGTTGACGAGTCGCAAAGCAGCTCCTTATGCACGGTGAATGTTTTGATGTTTGGTTCCGAGCCGACAATGATCTGGGCAGTAGGGCCAGTGATAGCACTTCTGGATGAAAGATGATCAGTCAGTCCACAGATGTTGTCATGTGTGGCATTTTCTGTTAGGATCTGGTTATTGCGATTTACATGAGTGTCATCTTGGGTTGACGCTTAGCAGTTGAGCTGACAAAGATCGTTCGAGTTGTATGTTTGCAGAAGAGGCAAGAAGGATATCCACGATGTTGAGATGATGTGCGCAACGAGGGAAGCGCGAAGTGCGTGATGAAGGTTGAGGAAGTCGTGCTGTTGGTTTGTTGCGGTTGGCAGATATGTAAACACGATGGAATAGCTGTGGTTGAAGAGAGTCAGATGTGAAAGATAGCCAAGAAGATGCGACTAGGTCTCACTTTTTTTTGGTACGTGAGAATGCAAACAGTGCTGTGAGGCTCAGCAGGAAAGTGATGTTAGTCATCTGGCACAGGACGCGGGTATGGTACAAAAAGTCACAAAGTGAGACACAAAGATTGGCAGACAACAACGAAGTCAACCATGTAAGAACACTGTGTTGTATGCGTCAAGTTCTATCAAGCTATTCTTGCACTCACTACTGCTAAGCTCTGTGTTGGTCGATTCCTTCCATGCTCTGTTTAACCGGCTCGTCTTTTGCATCGTTTCCTACCATCTCCACTCGACCTGCTCATAGGTGCAGTAATGGACATCCCAGAGATTGCGGCCTCTTATCGTCTTCTCGATACACTCGGTTCTCTCCTGCTCCTCGTCTCTATTCTCGCCACAATGTGTGTGGTAATGGCAGATGGACTGGAAGCAGTGTGAGAGTCTGTCAAAAGATTTAGAGAAAGCCTGCTCTCTTCGGAAAAGCTCTGCGACGATTTCTGTAGGATGGCTGCAAAAGACTTGCCAATCAGTTGATCCCCACCCATCGGCCCTTGATTCCAGGATGAGGTTGTCTAAAGTGAGTTCATAGAGAGTGCATTTGGTTGGAAGTAAAGACAGGAATTCTTTCGTGATCTCCAGGTCAATGCATTCGGGATCCAGTACGACGAAATCATCGTAACCACATCATTCGCTAGACCCAAAATGCCTCGTTTGTCTGCGAATATGTAGACTTGAAACAAGTGACGTTCAATGCAGTCGATCGCTTCAATACTCTCACATCTGAGCTCGTGCTGGAACAAATAGGCGGCATAAGTACGGAAGACTTCAGGATCCTCATCTTCAAGCGCGATCTTCTGGGTCACAGTCTCGGAGAACCCGTTGTTCAGTGCAGCCTTGAAGTACGTGGATGAGTTGCAGAGCAGCTCTTTGGGAAGATTGAACAAGACGACAGAGCTTCCTGACCCAACAGTGATCTCAGCGAAGGGGCCGGTGATATTCGCGCTGCGGACAGTAAGTCGTGAGCACTCTTTAAGCATCAACATGTTGCCACAAGCGCTTACCGAACCGACATGTCATGCAGAGGTGTTACGACCGATCTTGATAGATCAGAATAGCGCAGGGAGTATGTAGCTCGGTGTGCTGTGTTGCTTGACAAAGACAGTGTCGTGCGTTTGTGAAGAGTTGATCAAGATTTCTGGAGTGAGATGAAGCGGTCAGGCAACTGTTTTGATCGGGTTGAGGGATGACAGAATCCTTACCAGTGCTCTTTGGCATGGAAATAGGTTATCGTGACTGTCAAACCTCGGCCTGTCGCGCACGTAGACAGTCTTTGTGAGAGGCTAATCGAATGTGTCTGGGAGACGAAAGTTGGAGTGCGTCAAAGTCGAAAATTTGTTTGAGGGAAGGTGCGACCTCTCACGTGTCAACCACGCTCTTCAACGCTCTTTATACTTTCACTCCTTTCCTGCTTATTCTGTGCAACTGATGATGTCGCACGTTTATATACTTCACTAAGCCCAATCACACTGGGATGGATCCCGAGATACCAGCGATGGTTTTCACTGTTGAAAGTAACAAACGAAATAGCTTTGAAGGCTCGGAGCCAAGAGAAAGGCATCAATCGAGGTCTCCTGAACACAAGAGCTGGAGGTTAGCAAGCGATGCTGAGCGAATATACATCGATGGTATGTAGCCGCCGAAGAAGGCGGTCCAACGCTCAACAGTAAATTGTAAACAGCGCGATTCAGCCAAAGATCACCACTCCCTAGCAGTCACGGTTGATGACTGCAGAGGAGCACACGCTACATGAGGAGAACGAGAGGGAAGACAAGATCCGGTGTTTATAACTCCAGCTGAGCTGTCAGCAGGCAGAACACCATCCGAACATGTACAGCTATTGCTGCGTCCGAATTGCTCGTTGAACAACAGTTCACCACCAATGTGTCATGAGAGACACAGCGCTTGACATGTCAGGTCCAGCTGTAGCTCAGACATGCCGAGCTCGGTATCCACCAGGCATTCCTTCTGTGTATCCATTGTCTCCAAGCTCTTCCAGTTCCACGAGCGTGAAGTTCGATCAAGGTACGAAGTCGACAGGAAGTGGCTGCGAGTGTTGGCCATCATAGTTCCGCTATCAACAGAGTCGTGTGAGTCGCTGACATCTCAACAGATGTCGGGAGGTGGCGGTCTTCCCATGAGGCAGGCGTACATAAGAGCACTCCGTGAAAGCATTTACTAAAACATTGCTGTCGCTGGAACGGTTGTCGGAAGACATGTGCGATCTTTCCTTGAAGTCGACGTCGTTGGCTTATCCCCCGCATAGACTAGGCCCAATATGGACTCCTTCTCCGCTAGTGTCTGGGGCTCCGATTGGCCGCGCAGCCAAGCGATATCTCCCATTTAGGCAGAATACGTGTTTGATGGCTGCGGTCAGTCTGACGCTTGTACCTTCCTCACAATCGTAGGCCGAAGACTGCCGCTTTATGCCGCTGAGAGCACGAGGAAGGTCCAAGGTGAAAATGGCCATCCTCCACCCGCAATTCGACATGACTATCGCACTCTGGGGCAAACCATGGGCCCGCGTTGCAGTCAATTCTAGGTCTGACTGATAATATGTACAGGTCAAAGCGATGGGGACTATTATTCTGGGGCACCCATTGACTGTCGTCTATCTTATAAATGTCAAACAGATCCCCAATCGAGTCTTTACCTCGCAGTCTTTCTACTCTATGTACTAGTGACCATACCACACACCCATCATGGCCTCACTCGCTGCTGCTCCCCCTAACACACATGCTGGTGGAGACGATGAAGCTCTAAGAACACATGGAACGATACCAATGAACGACCCACCTGTCTACGCCGATGAGAGAGTGAACATGGAAGAATATAAGAATTCTGTACCCTGGTGGAAGAGAGTATACCAAGATAGTTTCACTCAGATGATGCTTCTTTCCATGCAGAGTTTCTGTGGACCCGCCATGGCAGATGCAATTGCTGGTTGGTCTTCTTCCATGCCTGTCTTCCTACACACAATTGACAGTTCATAGGTCTTGGTGGTGGTGGCCTTGCCTCTGCTCAAACAAACAACATCGCCAACGCCATCAACTACGTTATGCTCGCACTGGTCTGCTTTCTCGGTGGACCTCTTGTGAACAAGCTCGGTGTCAAGTGGTCTTTGGTTATTGGCGCCATGTCTTTCCCAATTCAAGGTTCATCGTACTACTGCAACAGCAAATTTGGAAATCAATGGGTAGGCTTCAATGTAGAGCAGCCTGAACCAAAAAGAAAGAGCTAATACATTACAGTACATAATCTTTGGTGGCTTCGTCTCTGGTATTGGAACAGGCTGTTGGTACGTTGCAGAGAGCGGGACTATTATGAGTCTTGCACCATCAGGCGTTCGTGGAAAATATCTGGCATTCTGGATTGTCGCTCGGAACCTTGGACAACTGGTCGGAGGCGCTATCAACTTGTCCAAGAACCATGTCAAGGGTGCTGAAACTGGTGTTACTCCTGACACTTACATTGCTTTCTTGATCATCGAGTGTCTTGCGTAAGTGAAATCACTACAGTAGCATGACATGGAAGTACTGATAACCATAGTCTTCCATTCGCCCTGATGATCTCCCCTCTCGAGCGCGTTGTTCGATCAGACGGCACCCGTATCTTGGTTTCCGAGAAGGTCGGAACAAAGCAGGAATTTAAGCTCATCAAGACTACTATGGCCTCCAGCCTCATCGTCTTGTCTGCGTTTTGGGCCATGTGGTCGTTCTTCGTGAGCATTTCTCACTTTCTCATGTCATGGACACCGCGCTAACACTCGTCTAGTATTCTGGCACTTGGAGCACTTACCTTGGTATCTACTTCTCCGTCCGCGCTCGCGCTCTTTCGTCCTTGATCTCGCCATTCTTCTGCATGTAAGTATAACCGATATTTGCTTATTCTGTCTATACTGACTGACCATTACAGTGTCGGATGCTTCGGTCTTGGTTTCATCCTTGACATGAAGAGCCTCAGTCAACGCCAAAGAGCACGAATCGGTCTCTTCGTAGTCGTAATCCTCAATCTCGGCGTCTACATCTGGTCCATCATCATGCAAGTCAAGTTCAACGCCAACGACCCTGGCAGAATCGACTGGGACGATTCACTATACCCATCTGCATTCCTGCCTTATTTCTTCGTTCAAACTACCGGACCCCTCTCGCAGTCATACATGTACTGGTTGCTGTCATCTTTCGCGACCGACGCTCAAGCAAACGTGCGCAATGGAGCAGCATTTAGATGTCTTGAAGCTGTCGGTCAGGCTATCAGCTATGGCATGAACACACAGACGGAAGCTAGCCCACTTATTGGTTTCTGTGTCAGCTTTGGACTTATGGCGTTGGCGACTGCGCCGATGATCATGTTGACGAACAAGACCCCTGATCGCATTCCTGCTGATGTGATTCTGGAGGGCCAAGAGGCGCTGGATGCAAAGATTGCTGATGAACCTGAAGTTGTTACCGGAAAGATGGATCAAAATTAGGTCATTTGGATGGACACACTGTTCTGTATCTGTAGATGATGTAAATCGTATAACGACATGAAATTTCTGGCTATATACAATATCTGTGCGATTTTCTGTGCTCAATCTCCACTCCTCTTGAAAGCGAGAATAACGTAAAACGAAACTGGTATCCTAAAAAAAAGGAAAAAAGGAAAAAAAAACTCCTTTTGCTCAGCTTACATCTAGCAGTAACTCTGATCAAGAGTGTTGGAGACAACACCAGCATCAGCAAGACCCTCCCAAGACCAGTAGTCCTGGAGCATGCCCTCGCCGTCCACACCATCAACAGTGTTGAGCATCTTTCCGTTCCAGAATGCACCACCCGAAGCATACTTCTGGTAAGCGTAAACCTGAGTATCGTACAAAGTCTTTCTGTTGCTCAGAGTGTTGTTGTAAAGCGTTTGCAATGCCCATTCGCCAATGAAAACAGGGAACTTGCCGTCGCCCTGACCAATGTACTTGGCTTGACCGCAGACAGCAGCAGGAACATATTGAGAGTAAGCGCCAGCAGCAGCGAAGAAGTAGATGTGAGAATCGATAACGAGGTTGGTTCCAGCGGGGTAGAATGGCGACCAGAACATCTCGCTGAAGAACGAGTCTTGAAGCATCAGAGGAATTCTCGTGTCAACCTTTGCAATGCGAGAGAGGACACCCTTGATGTAAGTGTTGATCCAGTTGACACCAGCATCAGTCAGACCAGTAGGGGTAGCAAAGGCAGCAAAGTTGTCGCTAGCCTCATTGATGGGGGCAATGGTGAAAGCGTTCTGGCGGCCAGAGGTCTTGATGAAGGTCAGGATGGAGTCAATGGCCTTGAAGCTGTAGTCGAGGTTGGTGCTGTTCTGGAACCAACCGTCGTGGCCAAAGGCTTCACCGATGGAGAGGGTGTTGACACCACCGGGTAGGGAGTGGAGACCGACAATAACGTGCATGTTGTACTTGTCAATGGCGTAGTTGGTAAGGACTCTGAGGTAAGCCTGCTGGTTGCCGGAGTAGAGCTGGCTTCCAGGGACCTTGGTCCAGGCAGCATAGGTGGTAGGGATTCTCAAAGTGTTGATGCCTTTGGCGCCCATTTTGTCGATATCGGCAATGGTGAAGAAAGAAGCGTAGCGTTTCTCGAGGATAGGTCCGCAGACCGAGAAGCCTACAGTCGAACACCAAGTCCACTCGTCAGGGAACGAGCCAACATTGTCAGCCCACCACTGGGTATCGTAGTTTTGCTCAATCTCGAGCCAGGCGCCGAGGTTGACCCCATTGGCCTTGTAGGTTGACCAGTTAATATACTGTTTTCCAGGCATGGACCAGTTGCAGGTTTGGGTAAACCTCTTGGCAGCAACCTCGATGGCTTCAATGGTAAGAGCGACCGAGCTGAGGATTTGGCCATGCTGGTTGGCGTTGGTTTGCAGAGTGCAGCCAAGAGCTGCGACTTGCTGGGCGAGGTTGTTGGTGATGGTGGAGGTGACGGTGGTGATGACGTTGTTTGTCAGACTCAGCAAGTCTCCAATAAGACTGGGAGTAGGAGCAGCAAGGACTGCAGAGCCGGAGGCAGCGAGAAGGAGAGTGGAAGGTCTCATCTTGAAGCGAAAGTGTATGGCAGACTGGTACCAGTATGGAAAGAAAGAGAGAATGAGATGCTGAGAATGAACATGGTCGAAGAACGACTGATATATATATACTAGACCATCTATACAGAGCCGACCTTGATGTTTTCCTACTTGAACATATCGAGGTGGTTGCTTAGGGCAGAAGAGCCTGTCATGGCGGCTTGGCGACCTCTCGACCACCAAATGTTCTCTCTAAGGACTGATGCAGGAATCGATTTAGGGCAGAGAAGCTACAAGGACATTTTGTCTTGAAAGTGCCACCGTCTAAAGAGCGGTAGCGAGGTCTTGCGGAAGCATGTCAAAGGGTGAAGGCGGTAGAAGACGTTGCCAATGCTTCTAGAATCAGCGGAAAGTTTTCCATCGGTGCATTCTCGCACCGCTCGGCTCACCAACCATCACTCAAGCACTTCTGGGGAAATCGTTGACGGAGTTTGGAGACATCTTGCTGACTGCCACGTAGAGAATGCATTGAATCATCGTACTTATCACACCCGATATACAAAAAAGCAGGGTCAGAGTATTGAGCGTACATGTTCATTTCGTGGGTATCTTGAGATGGCTTGCGGCGATGCATGTATTTTATGTTTTAGTCTTACGTCTATGCGTCACCCTGCTCCTCGATAATTTTTCTGTTCAAGTTGATATCGTGAAGGATGGATTCGGCGCCCAGCTCGACCAACTTCTTTGCGACGTCCCAGCCGAACTCATCGGCCTCTTCCCTGCTAGTGATGCGCCTTTGCATCTCAGTCTCGACGTGCCTCTGACCGTCCAGACTGACGACAAGCGCACGCATGATCAGGTTCTCGGTGAACTCAGAACCGCTATCCTGGTGTTCGCCATCGTCCTCGGTGGTGCGGCCAGTCACGGCGACACCGCTGAGTTTGTCGTACTCGGCAGCAGGCTTTGCGCCAACACCAACACCGGTGCCGACGGTGGTGCCCAGAGAGGACTTCTTGCGCACCCATTCGGTCTCAACACCAATGGGTACACTGCAGCCACCTTCGAGGGTGCGCATCAGACTGCGCTCAGCAAGACAGGCACGGGTGGTCCACTCGCAGCCAACAGCTGAGAGCAGTTTCTTGACATCCTCGTCGTCGGAGCGGACTTCGATGCCCAAGGCTCCTTGGCCTACTGCGTGCAAGATGCCACCTGATGCGCTGTCGAGGTAGCTGGTGATGCGATCGGACATGCCGAGGCGTGAGAGACCTGCTGCGGCCAGGATGAGGGCGGTGTATTCGCCCTCGGGGTTGTCAAGCTTGGCAAGACGGGTACCGACATTGCCGCGTACATCTGCGAACTTGAGATGCGGGTATAGACGCTTGAGCTGGGCGGAGCGGCGGACGGACGAGGTGCCAATGACGGAGCCTGCGGGCAATTGGGAGAGGGACTTGTAGGGAAGGGTGGGCTTGACGACGAGGGCGTCACGAGCATCTTCGCGAGGGAAGATGCAGCCAATGCTCATGGACGGAGGAAGCTGGGTGGGCATGTCTGGGTTGGTGTTAGTGTCGAGTGCGCATGGCTGAGGTTGCAGATGGTTTACCCTTCAGACTGTGGACAATGAGATCCAGGTCACCCTTCTCGAGCAGCGCCTCGAGCTCATGGGTCCACAGAGCCTTTGCATTGAACTCGTGCAGGGCAGTGGTCTGGTTGTTGTCGCCCATGGTGCTCATGGCGTGGATCTCGTACTGGCGGTCGGGCCATGCCTTGCGCAGCTCCTTGCACACGATGTCAGTCTGCACTCTTGCGAGGACAGACTTGCGCGTGCCAATCTTGACCGGAGGTTGTGTCGTTGATGCTTCGCTCGCCATTTTGCTTGTGTCGGGTGCTGAATTATTCGCGAAACGAATCAACCAAGAAGGCCAGTGACGTGCACGGCGACCTCTCGGCCCCGCCATGTGCGCATTGGCCAGCCCCGTCGAACCGCCGGCTGCCTTGCCGAGGCTCGCCGGCGCCAGGGACCACTTCTTCGTTGCCAGTCCATCATCACCCTGGCCACGTTTCGTTATCGTTACCGAGCTACGGGCACGCTCGTGAGGCTATGCGGTGGCTTGGGCGATGAACTACTTGCTCCGAGGAACCGGACTGATGGTCGTGGCTCTTGCAATCTTGAGCCTACAAGACCAGAGTGGTCGGCCCATAAGCTTCTGTAAACTACAAGTACTTGCATCCTGTACGGGAATAAAAACTGGAGAGGGTCACGAGTCAACACATCGACTGCCTGATGGAACGATCGGCCTCTGTTGCCAAAAACATATCTCAGCCTTATGAAGCCAGGCAGTAGCAGGCACCGGCCAGCGTCAGAAGGATTCAAGCCAGCCTTAGCTTCATTCTCATTACCATGAATCCGGCTTGGCCTGAAGAGCTTGCTTATCTCTTAACGTGACGCCTTTGGTCGAACATATAAAGGCTTGACTTATCTCGACATTCTTCACCAACGATTTGTCGTGACTGCGCTTCTTCGGCCGTACACTTCCTGAGCCTTCTCTGACAACAGAACAACACATATTGTTCTTCCAAAACACTCGATAACATATCGACCTGGTCGCTTCAACATGGCAGATAATAATCCTCCTGGCCAGTGGGCTCTGCTAGCTATTGCGAACGAGGCCATGCAAGCCTCATCGAATCATACAAGCAAAAACGCTGGCAAGGACAGCTCTGGCATTAGTTGGTCCACCATCCTTAAAGGTTTCTTGCCCATGCTCACTATAGCCCTCGGATTTGCTGCCAAGTACTTGGTTGAAACCACTCTGCCCACTTCCTTTCTGTGCTAGTGACTAACGATGCATAGATTGACCATTTCTTCATCCTCATGACTACACTCTCCGAGGTCGAGACTCCAGTTCCCGGTGGTGTCGACTCTCAAGACATGGGCTCTGAGAAGTATGGACTCCTCGAGGAAGACAAATACAAGGACAAGAAGCGGACTTCGTCAGCATCCGAGCCTACCTACATCTCTTCGAGTATCCGCGCAACACTACGCCACTTGAATGTCGAGGCGGGAGATCTAAGCATGTTCCGTGGTATAGGATCTTCTTCAGCTGCCGTTCTGCTCCTGACTCCCATGTATCTCGCCGTCAGCTTTGTCTCGCACAGGACTCCGTTCATCAAGAAGAGCGACCGCGTGGCAGAAAATTTTGCGCAGCACGTTGCGTCCCTCATTGCGATCCAGATTAGCGTCACCATTCTGCACGTGTGCATATCCAAGCCCCGCTACAAGTTTTGGTTCCGTCGTATGCCAATGACATGGTTCAAAGTGCTGCGTACCGCTTGGCTTGCTTCATTGGTCGATGGTCTGAGCGACGACGTTGTCCAAGCAGCCTTCTACTACCTTACACCTGCTTCGAAGTCCAAGTCTACTACACTTGACACGAGGAATCAGCACCAAGTATTCCAGCTCAGTGATGGCCCACTGGTGAAGATAAGCGTTGCCATCATCCTCTGGGCTTGTATCAAGTCCATGCTGCGTGCTCAGATCAAGCCTTTGGTACGCTTGGTGGTGCTAAGGCCATTCGAAGCAATCCAAACTCGTGTCTTTGCCTCGATGCTGAGAGACGACGAGGACCCTGTCATCCCAATGGATCGCAGCTTCCAAGGACGCCCTCAATCCGGCGGCATCCTTCAACAACAATCGCAACCTTTGAGCTTCATGGAAGCCGCACGCACAATCGACAAGCAGACCTACATTCGTCTGGTCAAGCTGAAGTTCAAGCTCCACGTCATCAAACAGCTCATCGAGTGGGCCTTCTGGACTCTGATTTTCGCAGAAGTCATCTATTTCATTGGTCCTAGCGCTGTCTGGGTTGTGCTGAAGTTGATCAGTGGCACTCCCATTGTGCAAGCTGATCTGGATCGTGTGCAGGGTAATGCGACGAGAAACTTCTTGGGCAACATGATTGCTGGTCCTGGCAACTTTACATCTGAGTCTCTGAACATGACGGTTACTACTCTCTCGCTTGATCAGTAGATCTCGGTTGTAGAGCTGGTTGCTTGTTTGCTGTCTCTGCTCTCTGTTATGGAGGAGATCATGATTAACTATAAACAGGGCGTCTGCATGCATAAAGAATGTCACAAACGAGGGAGACCCTGGCCAGGTCTACTCCCCATCTCAACTCAGCTCAGCTTACAACATATCAGCATGACGAGTGCAAAATCGAGTCTAAGAGACGTGATATATAAGACTTTTGATATTCCCAGATATGTGTTAACAAGAATCCCTCCCAGTCATACTCCAAGCCCCCCTTTCTTTGTAAATCTCCAACTTGCTTGGACTGTAAAAAAATCATGCTCTTGCCATGCATCTGTGCCGCTATGCAAAAAGCTTTCATTCGTCAAAAACAAAACAAAAAAATGGTCATTGTCGTAAACATTCGCATCTTTTCCCCATAACTGTTTATCCTTTTTTTGTTGTCTTGCTCTCCTAACCATGTAATTGGGCACCGAGGGGTACCCAACTCCTGGAAACGTCCATACTTCTGTTGACTCTTGCGCCAGGTGTCAATGGAACATCGACACGGCCACGACTGCTGCTGGCATCATCGCTGTCCTCGCCATCGTCATAGGCATCTGACAAGCGTGCAAAGTAGTCTGCCAACCCCGAAGTCGGACTCGCGATACTGTCGTATTGGGGAGGGGGAGTGATGAGTGGCGGTGGAGGCTCCTCGTCTTCGAAAGCTGGCGGGTTGAATGAGGGAGCGCGCAACAAGTGGATTGGGCGATCGAGTTGGTTGTGTGGGGCTGCACCAGTCAGATGTGCGGCTTGTGGGCGAGCCAGACTAGGTGCAGTGATTGTGGGTGGTATGGTTGTTTCCCTCATACCGTTCAGTGCATTGAGTGTAGGAACGTATGAAGTGGGAGAGTTGCGACGGCGGAGTGCGTTGGGGCAGCCGCATTCGTACAGCGCACTTCCATTGGATGCAGACTCGGGGCTGGTGTAGGCGGGCAAAGATGTGTTTGCTTGTGTCGCGCGACATGAGAGAATGTGGAAGGGCGAGTCGATGGAGATTTCGAAGTGTCTACGCTTGCCTGGGTTCTCTGCGTCAGGTTTCGACAGACGCATCACGATCTGTGTAGTGTCAGTAATCGGTGTGCACGTGTTTTTCATAGCAACATTCACATACCTTGATCCAATGATGCACCTGGATATTTTGGTAGGTCGTGTCGAAATGTAACCTGGTCGCTCTTTCCCTTTCACGATTCGAAGAACAGCTTGGCAGCTGCACATTGAATTCCATCTCAGTAGGGCCAATATTTTCACCCTCTAGATTGCCGAGAAGATTTGTCGGGTCCGAGGTCTGCACAGTCTCACCAGCTGCGGCACGCGCGCGTTGGTCATACGGTACACCACCTCCTGAGGTTACACGCATCGAACTACCGGGGAAGGTGCTGGTGGGTGGTGTGTCTGCTCGCTTCTCGAACAGCTGGACCTTCCTTGTAGGCTCCATGCGGTGAACACGCTTGTTACTGCAGAAATACTCGATGTTCTCGGTCACGAGTACTTTGATTCGGTGACATTGCACCTTTGCCAGCGGCGTTAGCTTGAACGCGATAGGGACCTGTGATCCCAGGGGAAACGATTTTCCAGAAATGACAATGTCGTAGTGAAGCTGGTCTTCCCAGTTTCTACTGATAGCAATGGGTTCGACCTGTTCGAGGGATCCCTCTGCTGGGGCTCTGATCAACTGCACTTCTCGGACTCCAACGAGGTTGGCTCTGAAAGCTCCGGCACGTTCGATGACAGCCTCAAGCTCGTACTTGACCGAACCTAGATCCACATCGATTGTTTCGGGCAGTCTGCTGTCGAGGGGGAGTTCAAAGTTGTATACGTAGTCTCCTGGGTTGAACGTGCGGTAACCTTTCTGTGCTACTGAAGGACCTGCAGTCGAAGATTCGCCTTTGCCAAAACTGCGCGACTGGTTGACTTGTAATGACAGCCTTCGTTGGTCTTTTGTGTTGAGATTGGTTGTCGAGATGTTTGGCGACTTTCCCATGCCAAAAGATGAGGTGGTCGAAGAAGCGCCGGACTTGAAGAGTTCTACGTGGTCTGCGCAAGGTCCTGCCTCGGCTGTTGGGAATTGAGCATTAAAGAATGGCCAGGTGTGGCTCATGATATTGTCAACCTCTTCGAAATCGACCTTGCGGGGAGGAATGCCTGTAATTCGTTAGTCATACATTTCGGACCCAAATGGAGAGCAGCAAATCACCTTCGGGCCATTTCGTGGTTGCTCTGCCTTTGAACTTGAGAGTGACTGCCTTGATTTTGGCGGCTTTCGTTACACGCAGATGGAGTGTTCCTCTTAGCATAGCCGTGTTGCCGCTAGCCATGTCGTTCTGTTCGAAGCCCTGCAAGAAAAGTGCTGGCTCGGCCAAGTTGATCGAAACGTTCACACCGCTGCCAGATGCGAGCGGTTTGTCATTGGGATCTGTGCCAGGCATTATGGTATTCATATGTTGTGCTCGAGCTGTAGCGTCTGAAGCCGCTCTCACATCGTCTGTCAATGAAGGCCTTGAGATCATGCCGCTCACGGGGCCGCCAATTGAACCGCGGATGTTTGCCCTCATATTTCCAAAGAAAGCCGGTTTCTGTCCTCCTTCTGCAGTTGCGCCTCCTAGGCTATATGTAGACAAGTGCGAAACGTCCGAAGGGTTGCGTGGAGGTATGGATCGCGCAGATACAATTGAGCGAATGATGCGTTTCGCGTGTTTTGTAGAGGTCGAGAGTCTCCTGGCCAGCAAGTGACTGGAAGGATGTCGTGGTTTGTCGAGGTTTGGTGGAGGATCGTGTCCTTCGTGGACGCTTTTGATGCGGATTGACCCTCTTCTATATCTGCGGGGCTCGAAATAACCCGAGCGGTCGGAGCCTTCGTGGCAACTGCTGGGACAAAAATGGACCCAGCTGTAGCGGTGATGGTTCGGGTGGACTTCTGCCATTGTATATTAGCTATGGATATTGCCAGGCACTTTGCGGCGGGCAAGGAGTGGGGTGCATGGGATAGTTAAGGCTTGCGATGTCGCCAACCAAGGTCGTGCAGATTCGTCGTGCAGGCCAAAACAAGGAATGGTGCCCAAAATTGCAAGCCAGCATGTGCGAGGCTCCCATGAACCATGTGCATGTGCAAGAGCAAGACTCACCGAATCAAGCGTGTTTCAAGTCTGCAAATCGCAGCTACGGGCGTACGTACAGCGTGACCTGGCCTTTGAGCAGTGTATGCGCAAGTCGATGGTGGTGCAAGGTTAGAGATGAGGTCACGGAAGAGAATTGAGCGACTATCGACGTCTCTTTCACGTGTAGCGTTGGTGATTTTAGGTGTAGCCCAAGTGTGGCTTCAGGCCGTCTAAGCCAACTTGTCGCGGAGCTGGCACACAAAGCCAAATCGAGTCTCTCTGCTGCTGCACTCGGTGCCGGTATGGGAGGAACGAGAGTGCTGGAGATGTAGAGACGGCGGTGAGTCGAGTTTTGTCCGTGGGTCCGGGGCGAGGTGAAACACAATGAGAAATCACAGCAGGGAAACAACAAGCGTTTGGGTTATCTATTGGGCTATGGCTGGTGAACTACATGACCAACCGTCGAGGGCGTTTTTTGACTTTCGTCATTATTTTTTGGAAGCCCTCTGCCGCGGCCCTGTCTTGCCTGGTTGCGCGGCTTCGCACCCAAGTGCAGATGTGACGAGCGATCCGATGTCTCCGTGATTGGCTTTGGGGAAGGCCACAAGCTTTGAATACGCATTAGTCTTGTTCCCCAGTCTCCATTTGGGCGGGTGCAAAAAGGCAAATCTACACTGGCCTTTGAGCATTCTACAGAGACGACAAGACCAGGCAGATTAGTCAACGGCACCTGACACGAGAACGAGCTGATCCGCGTGTTCCGGGTTGATATATTGCTCAACCTCCGCACCCTCCGACCCCGGGCATATGAGATACCTATGGCCGTCGTTCCTGAGGTGTATGTTACGTGTGTCGGATGGGCGATCCGACATGTTCTTTTAATGTAATTATTGCAGATCGGGGAGGGCCGAAGCAGTGACCATCGATTGTTCCTCGACAACGCTGAGACGGCGGGGCAGACCAAATGGCATTCCTCGGTGCTGGAAAACGGTGTTGAGACACAGTGAGCGATACCCCGCTTGCTAGGAAAAGCGAGTGCCTGGCGGGTTACCCGTCCGAGGAGGTTTGCTGTGGTTGTTCGATTGATAGTGCCTATGCTTGTCGTCGTGGAATGGTCATTGGTGACGGCTGCTGCCCCTCCGATGCCGCGGGCCCAAAGTCATTGGATGCGGGGTTACCGGCCTTAACAACGCGTTGTTGGAGGACGCGGAAGCGTTCCAAACAGATTTCTGGCGCGTCCCCTCGAAGCAAAGCAACCAGATAGAGGCTGGTGTCAAATATTTGTATGCACCATCATGCCTGACGATGCAGAAGATGGTGAGATCTTCATAACGTCCCCAAGACGTGCTGCAGCGATGACTGACTTTGTCCACAGGCAACAATGCTCTTCTTCAGGGCGTTGTCCTCTGCAGCACATCACTGTCGCAGGATCTCAGAGTCAGTACCCACTATATCAAGCCTACGCCGCCTCTACTCACGCATTCTACTCGACAGGACAAGCTCAATGATCTCGCAAGAAGCATGGGTGCCGTTCACCGTCTCGACTTGACCGCCGACGTGACTCATCTGATAGTCGGCAACATCGATACCCCCAAATGTAGACATACCGCAAAAGAAAGACCCGACATACACGTACTGAAGCCCGAATGGATACATGCCATCCGCAAATCCTACATGGAGGATCAAGACATTGACGTTGATGCACTGGTCCAAGAACATCACCTGCCCGTCTTTTACAACTTGCACATCTCTGTCACAGGCTTCGAAGACAGTATGTATGCTGCCGACGAACTCTCTCTACCACACACTAACCCCATACACAGTCGAGGAAAGACAACACATCATCGAGAAGATCAGAAGCAACGGCGCTCATTATCATGGGGACCTCACCAGAGAAGTCACCCATCTGATTGTCGCCAAACCGAAGGGCGCAAAGTACGAGCGTGCACAATCTTGGACCATCAAGACGACTTCTTTGAAATGGCTTGAAGAAAGTCTTGACAGGGGTATGGCTGTCGACGAGTCACTTTATCATCCTTTAATGCCTCTCGAGGACCAGGGCCGAGGCGCCTTTGTACGTGGTTACCAGCGGCCTCCCGTCCTCGGAAAGAGACAGCGTGGAGAGTCCGCTATTACACCAAAAGAAGAGAATGGGAAGCGAAAGATGCGACGCACTGCAAGTGCCAAGTTGGCAGATCACAGCCAGAATATGATGACCAGTTTCATGTCGCACGGAGGTGAAGAATCATCCGAACTTGCCAATGATCAGTGGACAGAGGCCCAACATGTTGCAACACCATCACGGAGTGTTACTCCGCCAAGCCGAGCAAACGATGCATCTCGTCATACTTCACGCGAAGGGGGCCCTGCGCCTCATGAAGAGGAATTAGGTCTCTTCTCGGGTGTTTTGTGTCTTGTCCACGGTCATGATGAGAAGAAGGTGAGTTGAAGTTCCTCCTTATAACCAAATTCTGTCTGACCTTCTCGAACAGGCCGCGAAGATTAACAACATCATAACTTCGAACGGAGGTCAGATTACCCATTCTGCTGATGTCTTGCATGCAGCTCAGAATGGCGACTTATGCCAAAATAAGGTCCTGATACTACCAAGCGAATGGACATCAACTAACAAGGGCTCGATACCCGAGGTTCCTCCCGAAACATGGCTTGTGACGGAATGGTGGCTGGAAAGATGTATCAAGCAGAAGATGATTGTTGATCCCGATCATGATATACTCAGTCAACCGCATCTCAGCTTGCCGATCGATGGTGTGTCCAATCCTATCTTCGTATGTTGCTACTGGCTAACTGTCTCAGACTTCAAAGATTTGACGATAGCGACCTCTGGAATGGGCCATGACGTGCTACACATTTCAAGAGTGGTCAGACTTGCAGGTGAGACCTCATTGGCATGTGACTACAACGCGATGCGACTGACGTTCTGGCAGGCGCATCATACGACGAGATGTTGGTACCAAGGACGTCTTTTCTGATCGTTCCTGGTGCCGCAACAAACTCAGACAAGATCTCATACGCTGCGAAGCATAAGATTCCTGTCGTGTCGGACACATGGCTCTATTCCAGTCTGCACCATGTACGAAAGATGCCACTGTCCGATTACGTGGTGGCCGGACAGTCCAAACAAATTCTTGATCGCTCTTCTGCTCGGGATGCAAGTGTTGCTCCTCCACATGACAAGAGGTAGGATGAGCTAGTTTAGCTAGTGAGAACCAGGCTGATATAGTCTGTAGAAGAGATGTTCCATCTGCTCAACGCCTTTCGGCTATCAGAAAACGAAACGTAGCTACTTCGTTGCACCTTTATCAGTCAGGGCCTGTCCAACCAGCACAACATCAACCTGCAAACCCCAAAAGGATGGGACCGTTCATTGAAGAAGACGAGGAAGAAGCGCCGCCGGCTTACAAGACTCGCGACCCTCAAGAACTAGAAGACAGGCACGATTTGCCGTCGTACGACCTACCGCCAGTCGCAGCTGACGACTACATCGTGGCCACGGACGTCAGGCAGCCCAAACAGCCATTGCAGAGCATTCCCCCAGAGGTGAATACCACCAGAAAACAACCAAGATCAACACCCTCAGGAGACGTGGATGTTCGCTCAAACTCTTCGTCCGTAAGAAAAGACGCACATCAAGCAGAGCCGGCAGAAGACGAAAACGTCGATGCACTAGCAAATCAAGTACGATTGAGCGGTGAAATTAAATCGTTACTTGAGCGACAACATTCGCATTCTGGCCCATCACCAGCCGAACAACCAGCCAAGGGAAGATGGAGGAAAGACAAGAAACTGGGACGCGCTCCATCGTACGCGTCAAACTCATCAACATCTGTCTCGTTTCGACAGCATCCAAGCATGGATGCAGCCAACTCGGGTTCGCTCACGAACCTCATGGAAGGCGAAGCACCTGCACCAAGTCAGCAAGTCACATATGAGACGCCAGAGGCTCAAGAATATCGTGCGAAAATGAGCAAGAAAATGGGCACGAGACTCATGGACGATAGTATCGGTACACGAGTAGAGAGCCCAGGACTTGTCCGCGATGTCGATGCAGGTGGTAGCACTGGGGTTAGACGTGGACGCCAACGAACGGCCAAGAATGCGGTATGAACTAACGATCAGACGACGGTGTCACGGGATTTGCTACATTCAGGATACAAGTGTAGCTCAACATGTAAATCAGAGCGGACGTGCAGTTGCATGACACTCTCGTGCTTGGTCGTGTGCTCTTGGATGTGCATGGGACATGGAGAGAAAAAAGAAAACAAAGGAAGAAGAAATGTATCGATGTCGCCATTCCAAACGGTCCGAGAGAGCGATCGCATCGGAAAAGAGCACAGACGGGGACAGTTCCAGGCCCTCTGCCGCCCTGCCTTGTCCATGTGCTTCCTGGTCGCGGCCATGTGACGATTGATTCTTCGTGACTTGATCTCGAGATAGTCGTTGAAGTTTCGCGACAATCACATAAAGAAGGGGAACATCGTCACTGCTCGGTCCTCTGGCAGCCCGACAGCATGGCGTCGTTGCGGACTCCCCCTCAACTCCTCTCGCCTCCGCCTTCTCCCGCCCCGCAGAATTTGTCCACTGAGATCAACACGGCCACACGGTGCGCTCTCTTTGAACCGTCTCTGCAGAGTTCTGGTGCAGTCGCTGACATGTCACAAGATCGGTTCATACGCGGCTGAACAAGCTCATCGTTTCCCGCCTGCCTCTGGCTCTTCCACCGATAGCCAAGACCCCCGAACTATACGCTCATGGCATCAACACATTTGGCGACATCTATCTTGTCTTTGAGAATTGCTGGCGTGTTCTAATCGCCGAGGTCGACAAGTCCGAGGCAGCTGGCTCCTCACACGACAATGATCTGCGCGAATGGCTTTCTCAACTAGTCCCTCCTGGTCTCTGGCGCTCCGATGCGATCAAGAAAGATCTGGAATACTTGGAGACAGCCACCGGTGCTGATCTAGAGGCCGTGTCAAACGAGCAGCTTCGCTCCTTCACGGCGCATATATATCGACAGACTCGAGACAAGCCCCATGTTTTGGTTGCTTACGCCTGGATCATGTACATGGCAATCTTTTCGGGGGGACGTTGGATCAGAGAACAGCTCACGGAGTCTGGACCTGAGTTCTGGGGTGTCACTCACGACGCGGACAAGACCGAGTACTGGATCCACGGGACACTAAGGCCAGGCTTCACCCTGTTTTGCTTTTCAGGTACAAGAGACGGAGAAGATATCAAGACGGACTTTAAGACTCGTCTAGAAAAAGCAGAGGAGCTGCTGACAGCACACGAGCGCAAGGACATCATAGATGAGGCTCAGTTCATATTTGAACAGTGTGTTGCTATCGTTGAAGCCCTAGACAAGCAGCTCATGACCGACCTCGATCTCGTCAAGTCGTTGGCTGCTCGTGAGGCCAAGCATGGACATCCAAACCTCAAGATGGCGCCAACCCGAGCTGCTCTACCACAAGATGCAGCACCAAAGGTTGAGGAGGCCAAGTCGGCAGGTTTCATCAGAGCCATTGTGGTTGCTCTGTTTGCTTTTGCATTCTACCAGTCCTACCGCTGGCAATATGGAAATTTGGAAGACGCATAATAACACCATCACGATTTTAGATTTAGATTAGATATGAACACATGGGATCGCAAGGGACATGGCCCAGATATGAAGACGACAGCATGCGGCAAAGGCGCAAAGAGATACCCCGATAGACGCGAATAATATAGTCACCTTGATCAGCATTTTCTCGTCTCACTTCAAGAATTCGCTCGCATTCCAATTTTCGTGTGAAGAAGCAGGTGCGCGCAGACGCTCTCCATGTGTTTCAGATGTGGAGCTTGGCGCTCGGACCTTCCCTTCACATGTCAACCTCAGTCGTCCAAAGACTCCTTATATTTACACTTTGCGTTTAACCACACACTCACTCACGTTTGAGATCGGTTGAGGTCTATTTAGAACACCTTGATTACGAAAACGTCTCCTTGCTACAGTACACTACATCAAGATCACCTTGCGACAGACAATGATATCCGGATTCAACGAATGGGCAGCGTCAGCCCAGCTGGGCCATACCGATTCATTTGCAGAGTTGAACGAGCGCCGTCTTGGAATCGAAGCCGAGGATTTCATTGCCAATATACTCACCACTTCTCCCACAAAGGAGCCGCTACTTCCGGCACTCGGTGGTCTTCCTTTCGCCCTTGAAGAGACCATCACGAACCACGTTGGCATCTTGAGAGAACATGGTTGCCAGCCTTACTTCATCTTCAACGGAGTGATTTCAAATGGCCAAGAAGAGAGACTCCAGGCCGCAACCCACGCTACTAAGAACATTGCGAATGCTTGGGAATTGTACGGTGCATCTCAACCTGAACGTGCCGTTGCGGAGTTTGGCACTTTGTGTGAGCACTGGCTGTCCTTCTATGGTCGAGCAGACAGAGACTGATATTATTGGGCAGCTGGCACCATCAGTGTTGATAACATCTACCGTTTCGTCCAGAACATCTTGCGCAAGAACGATGTAGACTTCCTCGTTGCGCCGCACAGCGCATGTGCTCAGGTAGGCGCTATAATTTAATCGGGTGCATCATGATACTGATCTCAGATCTAGCTCGCGTCAATCGCTGGTACCGAATTCTGCGATGCTGTGGCAGGGTCCAGCGACATTCTGATGTATGAGATCGACCAGCTTATCACCAAACTCGACTTCGAGCAGGCTCAATTCTCTTGGGTGACTCGTCGCGAATGCATGGAGGCTCTCGGAGCTCCTTCGACAGCCATGTTTGTCGATGCTTGCCTTCTCTCTGGCTGCTCGGTCCTGCCTACCCTTCCTCAGCTGGAGAACGAATTGACTGCATCTCCTAGAACTCCGAAGATCAAAGCCGCTGCAGATCTGCTCAAGAGAAGCCAAACTAATGGTAACGCTCTCTGTCTACAGTACCAGGACGACCCGGCTATGATTGCATTGAACTATCTGGACCGCTACCGCAAGGCAAGTCTGTACATCAAGCATTACGTTTGCATCCGACCCAACGGCAAAATCGAGTCGGTTGATGGAGCTTCTGCACCTAGCGACCTGAACAACATCATGGGCCACCGTCTGCCAGAGGAAGCATTTGGATATCTCTCGCACGGCGTCATCAGTTCCGAAGTGCTGAGCTGGATAGCATCCAATGAAATCATCGAGCGTCCTCCTCTCGATGGAGGCGAGGCTGATGCGTACCGTCGCCTTGTGTCTGACGGTCTCATTCCTCTTCGAGCATCTGCTTTATCGCTCCTCACGTACTCATTCCATCGATTCTACCAGCACAGGCCCATCTATCTGAGATGCTGGTTCAATCCCAACGGACCAAAGACACTGAACGTTGCAGACACTGCCGATCCTAGGACGACGATTTCTGGATGGAACGTTCGACTTGAACAGATCACAGCAAAGGCGACCAAGCTTGAACGTGATGTGTCGTCTCTGGCCTTTGCAGTGGGCAGCTTGCAAGATGTCGACTTTGCTAAGAGTAGTGTCACGCCAAAGTCGATTGGAGAGAAGCCGCTCAGCTCTCCTGTCGAGGTGCAATCGAATGCACTATGGAGGTTCCTCCAGCTGCGTGGCTATGTTCAGCAAGACCATCAACTCAGCACCCTTGGTAAATGTCTGCAAACCGCCTTCTCACGTCACAATCAGCAGGACCTGGAGGAACCGACTCTACTTGCTTTCGAGATGCTACGCCTGAATCTGCTCAACTCCGACAACATGTTCCCCTACAATGGTTCTCCCCAGCGTGGTTCCGAGACCGACAAGCGCAACACACTGCTGGTCAGTAGAGTGGCCTGCTTTGCCGGGCTTCGTCACAAGAGCATCGGATTCACCGGACCTCTGAGCAGACATCTGCTTGCTTACACATCGATGGTCTCTGCAGTGCGCGGCAGCTTGCGTAACGTGGTTGAGATGAGTCTCTTTGGTATGCTGGCCAACCATCACGTAGACCGTACCATGGCTCCTAGCGAGCTGGCTCAGATAGGCTACAGGTAAGTGATGTTGTTTACCAGATGAGTACATGCACCCGCTAACGACAGTCACAGTCTACCCTTCTTGAATGATGTAGACTGCGCTCTCGGCATTGCGGTCAAGTCGTACCTGGATGAGTTGTCTGCACAGAGCGAGCCCGCCTCGGAGGCGTCGCGCCAGACTGTCAAGACAAAGGGGGCCAACGAGTGGTTCCCTCATGCCACCAACTTCCAGGGCGACTTGCAGAGGGCTTTTGCACTCTGGGATTCGGTAAGCTTGGTCACAATAGATACTCATGACTCTTCTAACGCCGTGAACAGGTCTACGCTGCTGTTGCCAGCGCCCCTGAAACCCTGGTCTCAGCCAAGGACAAGAAGGTCTGGGAGGAAGCTGATGCATGGCTTTCGGAGAGAAAGTAAACATGAGGCACTACTCGACAGATACTGGCTGACCAAAAAGATAACAACCAAAGAGCAAAAATAAAAACCCGCAAATCAAAAATCGAAAGCGAAAAAAAGTATTTGTCTTTGTATTTGCCTTGGTCTCTGTATTATTTGCCGATCGTGAGGAAGAGTCTATCGCCCACATCTCCTAGACCAGGCTTGATCATCCCCTTTGCGTCTGTACCGGCATCTACAGCACCAACCCAGATCTGCACGCCGTCTTCCCAAACACGACTGACCTTTTCCAAGCCCTCGTGGCTAGCCAGAACACTACAGATGACTATGCGCTTGACACCCCAATCTTTCAGCGTATCGATGGCAGCACTTGCAGTAGCGCCCGTAGCAATAATAGGGTCGAGCAGGATGGCTAGATCAGAAGGAGTGGTTTGTTGTGAAGTCGTCGTTGTTGCAGAGTGGTAGGGCAGATTGTTGTAGTATTCGACGGGTTGGAGGGTTGTCTTTTCGCGGTACATGCCTAGGTGGAAGACGGGGACGGGGTCTGGGAGGACGGAGAGGAGGGCTTTGAGGTAGACAGGTCAAGTCAGATGGGGGTTTGTGGCTTGAGGTGGTGGGGAGAACGTACCGTCGACCATTGACAAGCCGGAGCGTAGGATTGGCACGAGGGAGACGTGGGAGGGCGAGATGGAGTCTACGGAGAAGTCGTAGCCTAACGGTGATGTGTCCTACGAGCAAGAAAGGGTATCATTAGTCCTATGCTGAGTTGTCAAGGAGCAGGACTCGTACTGTGCCTTGCTGTGTAGACTCTAGAGCTGAGCCGAGAGCTTCGTAACCGAGCATAGTCGAAATGTCGTGGATCAGACGTTTGGCATCACGAGCTCCAGTCTGTTGCGATCGAAGCTGCGAGACCTTTGCCCGTAGGCAGGGATGTTGGGCTACGTGGACATTGGACGGTAGAGAAGACATGGTCGAATGTGAATGGAGGTCAGTGGTCAGTGGTCAATGAGAATGAGAACGAGAACGAGAACGAGGACGAGGATGAGAGAGATGGAACAAAGAGCACACTGTAGTAGGGAAGCAGTCACAATTTCAATGAGGTCAAGAAGAAGAGGCAGACTCCTAGGCTCAATGTTTGCTCACATGGACCAAGATAAGAGGTCCGACAAAGGCATGTGATAGCTTGATAGGGCGGCCGTCGCCGAAGAGCAGCAAGCAATGAGGGCAGGCAGCCCGCTATCAATGGCGGGGTTGTTGTTGACGCTCGGGGCAAGGGCCGGGCAGAGCTGCAGGCCGAAGATACCGAACAGGCACGGCCCGGCCAGCCATGCAAGATTTGCATCAGTGCAGAGGTACCTAGTACTTGTTGACATGGAGGCATGATTCGACGACCTCGCTGCCATCTGCTCGTCGTGACACGGCATGACTGAGGCCGCGTCGCACTCGCGCGAGCCTACATCTCTAGACTATCATGCGCGCATACCCCAACGCCATGCCTCGAAGCAAGAGCGCAACAGACCTGAAGCCTCGATACAGGCTCAGCCCTCGTCGAACGACGTCGACGTACCCGAGCCTGTGCAAAACAGACAAGACTACTCTGCCTGGCACCGACAGACACACCTCGAAGATGAGTCTCTCGAATCCTCTCCGACACCGCCCTCGTTCCGCACTCGGCCTTCGTCGTCACCTCCCTCTCCACAGAGGGATCCTCCGTCTCCAGTAGCGACTCAGCTCTACATCGTTTCGCACCTCGTCTTCTCCTCCCTATGGGGCACGCTCGCTCGACTGGGTATGCAATGGCTCACCTTCTACCCGGGCGCTCCGCTGGTGACCCCTGTGCTCTGGGCCAACGCTGGCGGCTCTTTCGTCATGGGTTTCCTGTCAGAAGACAGACGACTGTTTCGCGAGGAGTGGGGTTTGGATAATATGGACAGCCATGAAAGAGAAAAGGCATTGGAACAAGAGCAGTCGGATCCTGCTGCTGCCAAAAAGGCCCACGCAAAGACGAAGAAGACGATACCGCTGTACATTGGTCTGGCCACAGGCTTCTGCGGCTCTTTCACTTCCTTTTCGTCCTTCATGCGTGACGTCTTTCTGGCTCTGTCCAACAACCTTCCGACTCCTGTAAATCATCCATATGCGACCGTGCCTTCGTTTACGTCCACGATACATCGCAATGGCGGGTATTCTTTCATGGCTCTGCTTGCCATCATCATATACACAGTCGCGCTTTCTCTGGCTGCTCTCAATGTCGGCGCACACCTGGCTCTTGCTCTAGATCGCTTCACGCCTACCTTGTCTTTCAGCCTTACTCGTAGGTTTGTCGACCCACTCGTTGTTGTGCTCGCTTGGGGTTGTTGGCTCGGTGCTATTTTCTTGTCCATCTGGCCCCCAGACAGGCCGTCCGGTCCGTCCAGTCGTGGCAGCTGGGCGAACGAGGTCTGGCGTGGCGAGGTTCTGTTCGCGTTGGTCTTTGCGCCCATCGGCTGTCTCCTTCGCTACTATGCGTCGCTGAGGCTCAATCCAATCGCTGCGTCTTTTCCTCTTGGGACTTTCGCCGTCAACGTGTTCGGGTGCGCAGTAGAGGCCATGTGCTATTCCATCCAGCACGTTCCAATCACTTCAACCGCTGGTGCCTTGGTCGGTGGAGGAAGGATCGGCTGTCAGGTCCTGCAAGGCGTCATGGATGGTTTTTGCGGCACTACAACCACCGTCAGTACGTGGGTCGCAGAGTTGCAATCCTTGCGAGGGCGATACGCCTACGTATATGGCATGGTAAGCGTAGTGGCCGGTCTTTGTCTTATGGTGATCATCATGGGCAGCGTGAGGTGGACTGTAGGGTTTAGCACGCCGGCTTGCGTGACCATGCGAACCTCGTTATGATCTGGTAGACCATCTTCTGGCATCTCTCGACATTAATGTTAGTAGATAACAAAATCATCGACTTCTCCAAACCATCACACGACAAAGTGCCAAAGAGCGGATACCGCCAGAGATTACTTTAATATGATGATGCTTTCTTCCCGTGGTGATCATGCACAAGCCCTGCAGCGGCGGGACCACCCCAAAAAAAATCAGGGGTGGATGTTCAAGAATCTGCCGATGCTTTGCTTCCAGGGCACTCCCAAGCTAAGCAAGTTATCGTCAACTGACCATGCCACCATGGCCCAGAAGCCGCGTGTGCAGGCCGTATTACGCGAGCCAAGCATATTCGCAAGTTTGCAGCAGGAAAAAAAATACTTCTGTCGCTGAGACATACACGAGTTGTATCGAATGTTTGTTGATGGATAGACGTCATCGGAGGAAAATGGTGGATTCGATCTTGGGGAAGAGCCGCAAAAGCCACAGCTCCACCACTTTCTTCTCTGTTTCTTCCGCCTTGTGGCTGGCTGTATGTGACTGTCACCAGCAGCATGAGCTTTATGTGGCATCCAGGTTGGATATGCATCTTCAACCAGCGTGGGTTGATTACCTGATCCAGTCATCCAGGAAATGACGATTGCAGGACGGTGAAAATCAAACCACCCCAAAGTGGATGTGAGGTCCATGCTCTCTGGGGGCTCTTGTGTGGACGAGTATCTGCCCTGCAAGCTTGTTCGTGCTGCGAGAGCTGCTTGTTATGAAATCTGCAAACATTGGAATGCAGTGTGCTGGCCATTGGGGTAACGAGTGCTCTGTCTCTTCACCGTTCTGTTCACGTGCCTTTCTCATCTTGTTGTCCAACCGTCGAACAAGGAAAATAGTGAAGCGGGGGGTTGATGATGATGGACGTGGCGCCCGCGGCGGATTGGCTGATAGTGTCCCTGGTCTCCATGCATGCAGTGAATCGTTCAAGCCCCTTTGTCTTGCGTGAGTAGTGCCAAAAACCGTGCGCGATGTGCTTGTACAGCAGACTGTCAAGAACTCAGTTGTGAGAAGACATCAGTGGCAAGGACTTCATCCTTCTGCTGCAATTGAAACAATTGGAATCTGTCAAGTTGGCCGAACGACGTATCTGGGGAAACCAAGGCGTGATGGCTAGTGACGCAGATCAACGGCAAGAGGTAAATCGATCATCGAGCCCGCTTTGGGAAAGGTGCGACCAAGCATGATGTAATGCAGCGGTCGAGCAACGCGCCGTCCCTCAAAACCCATCGTGTTTCCTTGCAGCGAAACACCATCCTAATTCCACGTCTTTTCTCCTTTGCAGTTTAGATACCCCCTTCCACGATACCCGCCACGTTACTTGTTAATTTTACCTGATTGACGATCACGACCTCCCCCCTCTCTCACATCCAGATACCCCAGACACATCTCAGATACCTATCCTACAACCCACCACAGTAATCTCATCATGGCGCCCTCTGCGTCAGTGAACGTTCCCACGAACACCAAGATCAAGGAGCAGGATGTCAACAACAAGCTCCAGCTCTATGGAATCTTCTCTGGTAAGCCTTTTGAGCGATGCGCTTCTTTCAACCTCGTCGTTCACATTGCTAACGTGCGTCCGCTCCAGCCTTCACCAATGGCAAGGTCCCATCAAACAAGCAGATTGATGTTGCTATGAACAGCGCTCTCGCATCGCGACCGCTCTCGAACCCTTCAAAGAAGCTCTCGACAGAGGGTCAGAAGCTCGTTGGTGACTTGCGTGAGGTCGTTGAGCAGGCCAAGCTTCTGCTCCTGACCAAGAACGAGGGAAACCTCCTCCAGGACTTCATCTGGCAAACTCAGCAGATCTCCGGTGGCAACGCCGGCACGCCTAACGCTCCTGTCGATAAGGACACAGCCAAGCAGCACGGCAACGAGGCTCTCGACGGCCTGCGCACCCTCGGCACGCTCATCCTGTCCAACGGTCAATTCCGCAAGCTCTGTAAGTATAGGTTATCATCTCCATCCTGAACTCAGCTAACAAACTCTCAAGTGAGCGATGCTAGCATTCTTTTCAGAGACATGGCCGGCGACGCCGCCCAGAAGGCGGCCAACAAGGTCAACCCTTCCGAGGACGAGCTCAACCAAATTGACAAGCCCGCTGAGGACAACACTTGGCACGATGTCCCCGACCTTTCAAAGGACAACCTTAAGGACCAGGCTAGGTCCAAGTTCAACGAGCAGAAGCCCTTTAACAAGGAGCAGGCCAAGGGTGCTCTTGGTGATGCTACTCAAGCTGCCCACCCCAGTGGCTCTCGTGACCCCGCCGACGCCGCTGACCTCGCCCGCCGTGACCAGCAAACCGGTGGCAACTCCGGAGTCGATGCTACCAAGGGTGCCATGGAGGGTGCTGACCGCCTCCAGCAGCATGCTCGTGAGAACGTTCCTCAGGAGACTCAGGACCGTGCCCGCGAGGCCAGAGAGCGCACCAACAACTACATGAAGGAGAAGCTTCCCAAGGAGCGCCGTGAGCAGGGCATCTACCGCCTGAAGAAGATGATCGTCGAGATCCAAGGCCACCAGGACTGTATGTTGATTGCCTATCAAGACCTTGCTTTCAGCCGCTGACTCTTTCTATCAGACCACCAAGCCATTGATACTCTCCTTCGTCTTGCCGAGCAGTACAGCGGCCACACTAAGAACTTGGCCAACCAGAGCCAAGGAACCGTGAAAGGTGCCCACAAGGACGACAGTCTGCAGATGGCTGAAGCTGACCTCAAGGTATTTTCTAGAGTTCAAGACCAACAATCAACAAATGCTGACAAACCTCAAGACCCTCATCGAGCGCTTCGCCAACGGCACCTCCCTCGACGACATGTTCGACTCGATCAACGTCATCTACAGCGATGCCGACAAGGACCCCGAACTCAAGGGCTGGTTCACCCACATGAACAAATACATCCGCAAGTGCCTCAAGGAGCAGGGCTATGTCCTCCAGGACGAGTCCACCGAGGAGTGGAACAAGCTCTACGACCAGGGCGAGTTCCTTCTCCGTGACCGCTACCGCAACCATACCGACAGAATCTCCGACGAGTTCAAGTTCTACATTGACCAGTTCAACCAGGACAGACAGAACGTCGCCTTCGGTGACGCCGTCCAGAAGCTCTTCCTCGACCTCGGTCAGGATGAGAACGGTGAGGCCCAGTTCAAGCCCCATCTCGTCAAGGATCTGACCGAGGTCATCCTCCCCGGTCTCTTCGAGTCCATCCGTTACGTCCCCATTCCTCGTATCGAATACTCTGACCACATGATGGATGCCATTGTCGAGAACCTCGTCCTCGAGGGTGACAACCTTGCTCCCAACGTCATGGAGTTCGGCAGCGACAACTACTGGCGCTGGGGCCGTAAGTCCATCACCAGCAAGAACAAGAACAAGGTCATGCTCTCCGTCTCCGGTATCCAGTGCGACCTTCGCGATGTCAGCTACTACATCAAGAAGAAGGAAGGCTTCCCTAGTATTACTGACAAGGGTGTCATGGACATCTTCCTCGGCGGTACCGGCCTGAGCTTCAAGGTCGCCATGGAGACTGCGGACAAGACCGATGGCAAGCACTTCTTCAAGGTCAACACTGTTCACGTTGACATCAAGAACATCAACATCAAGCTGAAGCAGTCCAACCACAAGCTCCTCTTCAACATGTTCAAGCCTCTTCTTCTCAAGGTCATGCGACCTGCCATCCAGAAGGTTGCAGAGACTCAGATCCGCAACAACATTCACCAGCTCGACGAGATGCTCTATGGTATTCAGCAGGAGGCCAAGAGAGCCGAGGCCCAGGCTAAGAACAACCCTGACCCCGAGAACATCCAGAACATCTACCAGCGCTACGCCACTGCCGCCCAGCAGAAGTTCACCAAGGGCAAGCAAAAGAAGGACGAGGTTGCTGCCGACAAGACGGTCAACATGGCTATCACCCAGCACGACAGCATCTTCAAGAACATCTCCCTTCCCGGCGGCATCAGCACCAAGGCTACCGAGTACAAGGAGCTTGCCGCCAAGGGCGACAAGTGGGAATCCCCCATCTTCAGCATTGGATCTTCTAAGGAGACTTCCAACCTGCCCAAGATGGCTGCCATTACTCGCAAGCCCCACCGTGTCAACCAGGAGGGTATCCGTGGTCCCAACAACCTCGGCACCAACTCGTACGGTGCAGGATTTAACGGATCCTCTGACACTGGCCCCAGCGGTGGTCTCAACAGCTCGAGCAACACTGGCTACGGAAGCACTGGCTACGGAAGCACTGGCTACGGAAGCACTGGCTACGACTCTCAGAACACTGGTTACCACGGTGGCTCCAACACTGCTGGTCTTACTGGCCAGGTGCCCGTTCGTAGTGGCAACACTCTTGGCTCTGGCCTTGACCAGAACACTACCAATACCACTGGATACCACCAAGGCTCGTCTCACTTCGGTGCCGGCGAGGGTCCCATGGGTACTGGCCGTGAGTCTACTGGTGCTGGTAACTTTGGAGGTGAGGTCGACCGTGCCTTCCACGATGCTACCCACACCGGTGCTACTACCGGTACCACTGGCACCACCGGCACTTCCACTGGTGTCCAGGGTGATGATGGTCAGCACACCTTCTTCGGCAAGAACAACCCTGTCTTCCAGGGTCGTGTTTAAGCATCGCGTCTGATACTTTCTTTTGGTTATTCTGTTTCGCGATGCTTTTTCCCGTCATGATACCATTGCCGCACGACAGTCGCGAAGAGGGATGAGGACATGATAAAAGGATACGTTATACCCAGTCAGCAACATAACAGTAAGAGGGGGGGCACAATTAATAATGGTGGAGGAAGTGTTTCGCCCGCACTGATCCAGAGAATTGATCCGCGGGTTTTCCTACTTTTGTATTCTAGTATTTTCAAGTCAATGATTTTTCGCCTACTCGTCTTTCCATTGCATCCATCGTGATAGTGAAGACGCTGCTCCGTGGTGTTGTAGTGACTGCACCGTCTTGTTGGCAAAATATGGAGGGACAACCCTGCCCGTCGATTATACTTCCAAAGCATCCGACCGCAACTCACCGAGCTCATTGACCCTCAGCATAAGCACAATCACTAATGCCGTCACAGCAAGAAGAAGCTGAGTAACCAGGTACTCGATCGCGGTAGTTCTTCTCGAAACTCGCTACCGGATCGTTTTGACTAATTATTAGGATTGCGATGCTCGATGTGGTCGGCATAAGCAGGATCGGAGCCTTTATCCATGTTCTTGCACGGGTTCCCACGCGCCGTAAGAAAGCCAAAAAGCAAGCACTATCTAATATAAGCACAGGTCCGAAGCTATTGGCAAACCCTCATGCATCGGAACATTTCCTGGTCCACTCGCGGGGCTTCGGCTGCCCGTCATGAGCCGCGAGCAGAAGCCAAATGACCTCTTGTTGCTTTATATGGGCACGAGGGCTCGTATGAAGAGGTACGTCTTTTGTTTGCTTGTATTTGAGTACTTCGCCGTAGGAAGCGTTGCAAATGTATGGCAGAGAGCTGGTCAAGAAGACGCCCACCTGCTCAGCTCCACGATGCTTTGAGAGCTGGAGTTGGGGCTTTCGGACTCTTGGCATGTGGTCGGTCCCATGAAGCCTAATTTTATGGACCTCGTCAGCCCAAAGGGGAAGAGAAGCGAGCCAGAAAAGGCAGACGACGCCTCTCGCAGCCAAAACTTCGAGGCAGAGTTCACACCGACGTGTTCGGTGTATAGCTGCCCCGGGCCTTGTCGTCGCACTGCATACCATACCTTAGCAACAGCAAATGACATGCGCCGCCCTGCGGGCTGTGCTTGTCTACGTGGAAGAACGCATCGGCATGCATCAAGATGTCAAGAACGGCCTGCCTACCTCCTACCCTCAATGTCCTACTTACCGAAAGCCATATAGAAACTTCCCGACTGTGTTTCAGCTTTGCAATATGTCTTGTGTTCCGGCTGACGGTCTTCAGCTTGGCTTCTCGAGTCTTTGCCATATGGCTGTCCAGACTGTTGTGTGCAATGCACAAGACAAGAGGTCGCGCGAGAGACAAAAGCATGTTTTGTGATATCCACCCGTGTCCACATCCGCTTCGGGACCGTGCCAAAGTATCCGGCATATGCATGTCCTTGATCAGAAGATTGGAAGCGATCTATTCCTGCGGTCTTCCACAGCCCTTGGCTCTGCTGTCTTGGACGTGGCATCCCAGCTGCTCGTTCTTGAACTTCGGCTCTCCTCCTCCAGATGCCTATTTTCTCGCAACTTCAGTTTCATGACGCTCCTTGCATTCTCTGCATGGCCCCGGCGAATCGTGGATGAGGGTCGAGATGCCCCTAGCCTGCAACCCGCTTCCAAATCGAGCCTTCCTGCTGATGCGGTCAACTAACCTGAACCTATGATGAATCCATGTAAGTAAGATATGCATCCGTAGGAGTGCTACTACAGTAGGAAACAGTGGAACTGTAGGCAGAAAAGAGGGGCACGCCTTGGACTTTTCGATCTCTATATCCTGCCCCCATCCGTGTTCTCTATTCTTCTGAATTCTTCCCGCCATCACTCTTCACAACATCCTCTGTATACTACAAACAGATACCACACTAGTAATCCAACAAGATATAGACAGGCGCACATGAGCAGAATCAGTCCCGAGCCAGGCTCCCTCCCCATGGTAAAACCTCCAACACAACGTGGATGCCGAGGGTGTTTGCTGATTTGATACAGCCTTCAACAACCTCCACCAAGGTGCCATCACCCATAGACGAGTTTCCACTCTTTCTGAAGGACGGAAGAGATCTCAAAGACCCCGTCATCAGTGTAACGTATGACGACTCCAGTAATGGCCGGGTATCACCTCTGGATACACCTGTAGCACCTTCCGCGTCATCATCCCGCCATAACTCCAAGCACATCTCTGTAAACTCTCGCAGCGAACTACTGGCTACTGAGAGCTGGATTACCCAGAGCATGGAAAAAGTTCCACAGATCCCCGCCATCTACGCCAATGGACGTCGTAACTCGACGAATTCTCTGTTACTCCAAGCGGCAGGGAAACTGGAACCTTATGAGGCTCTGGGAAACGTGTTTGTAGAGCACATGGCTCCACCTCCGTCAACGCCAGGGCAACAGCACCAGGAACTTAGAATCGGCGGGTTTCATGAGGTCAGTCCCAACAGCTTCCTATGTCTTCTCTTGCTGACATTTCAAAAAAAGGCCTTGTTCATCGGCGTCGTTGTAATGGCGCAATTCATGTGTCTTGCAGGTCTGGGTCAAGCTATCGCCCCAGTCAAGATCATAGCCTCTGGGCTGGGTGTGAACAACCCCGGTCAAGAAGCGTGGTTCTCAGCCGCGTACAGTCTCACCACTGGTACATTTATCTTGATCGCCGGCCGGCTAGGTGACATTCTCGGTCACAAACGCGTGTTTGTGTTCGGGTACCTGTTTCTTGGAATCTGGTCCGGATTTGCCGGGTTCAGTGCTTACGTCGGCAGGCAGATCTTTTTCGACGTCTGCAGAGGCATGCAAGGCATTGGCAGTGCGTTACTGGCTCCCAATGCTCTCGCACTGTTTGGCCGCGCTTACCCTCCTGGCATCAAGAAGAATCTCACTTTTGCGTTGTTTGGCGCCATGGCACCTTGGGGATTTGTAATCGGTGCACTCTTCGGAGCTCTCTTTTCGCAGACCACGTGGTGGCCCTGGACTTTCTGGAGCTATGGTGCCGCAGCATTCGCCCTGTCAGCATTCTCACTGCTCGTCGTGCCTAAACAATTAGCCAAGGAGGCTCAATTCGCTGGCGTCACCACTGTACCTGGATTTGACTGGACGGGTAGCGCGCTCGGTGTCATCGGCTTGATACTCATCAACATCGCCTTCAACAACGGACCCCTGTACGGGTGGTCCACGCCTCATGTATACTTTATCCTCATCATCGGGGTCCTGGTACTGGTAGCATTCCTCTGGGTCGAGCGTCGTGCTGATAACCCGCTCTTGCCTGTCTCGGCCTTTAACGGAACAGTCACTTACACCATGGCTTTGATCGGCATAGGTTGGGGCAGCTTCGGCATCTGGATCTACTACTCATGGCGCTTCCTCGAGGAGTTCCGCCATCTGACACCGCTCAACGTCTCTGCACAGTTTACGCCCGCCTTGGTCTGCGGACTCATCGCTGCAGGTGCCACCGGTTTCATGCTTACGCACACACCCGTGTCTTTTACAATGCTGATCGCCATGCTGGCCTTTTGCGTCGGCCAAGCAATCTCAGCCTTTATGCCTGTCCATCAGTCGTACTGGCCTCAGATGTTTGTGTCCATTCTGATCATGCCATTTGGTATGGACATGTCGTTCCCCGCCGCCACTGTCATCCTTTCCAACCACATGCCTCGTGAGCATCAAGGTCTTGCTGCTTCGCTGGTCAACACCATGGTCAATTACTCCATCTCGTTGGCCTTGGGAATCGCCGGCACGGTCGAAGTGTCGGTCATGACCCATGACGGCACGCTCGAAGACGCGATATGGGGTGTCCGATGCGCTTTCTTCACTGGCCTTGCTCTTGCCGGTTGTGGAGTTTTGCTCGGCGTGTCGTATGTTATAAAGTCGATGATCAAGGAAGGCTGGAAGGTAGCGCAGCATTAACGCTCTGATCATTGTTTACGCGGATATTTTTTTCTGGTCAATTGTGGGTTGTATGCTTCTTGGTTTTGGGTGTTCAAAGCGTTGCTTGTATTACAGAACAAAAGGCAGGAAGGGATTTCCATGAGTCCATGAAAGAAAATCATGTTTGTTCGACCCCCAGAATTCGAGTTCTTGTTGCAAGTGTTTCCCAAGAACGAGGGTCGCATAGTAACCGGTGCATTCCAAAAGCGTTCTCACGTGTCCTATGTTTCAGAACCTCAACGCGGGCCAGTGAACTGTTTCGGTCATCTCCAGCACACTATATTCGGGAGCGAACCAGCCATGAAAAAGGCACGAATGTTTGTAATAATGGACTTGAGTCCATGGTGAGTAGACTAATCCATGACATCAGGCACTCCGTGGTTGATCACTGGTCTCTTCCCTAGCTATCATATTGCACAGAGTAGTCTTCTCGGACTGGTTAGCTACGAGAAGCTCGAGAATGATTAGCTGTTGGCTATTCTGGCAACATCGCGAGCAAAAGCATTGGAAGCCCAAAAAGACCCTCCGAACTCCAAATCGTACCTAGTGGGGCAAGATCAGTTATGTTTCATGTTGATGCTTCGGGCTGGCGGCAGGAAGAAAGGAGACCTACCAGTAGTTGACCGCACAGCAATATCCTTCGTCACCACAACTCTGTCCAACCTTGTGATACCACATAGCAGGCAGATACATCATGTCGCCCTCGTTGAGCGTAACTCGCAATGGCTTCACAAGCTTTGAGTACGGCGTCGGCCTGGTGTCGGGGAAATCTGGATCCCAGGTGGGTACCGGAACAATCAACTCAGGCTCATCAAGCACATGCTTCAGATCATGCACTTTCATTTCCGCCGTCTCGTCGTCGTTGGTCGAGACATATGTTGTACCAGAAATGCTCTGCTCGTTGACAGCGGCAGCAGCTGTGGGAGGCATGATGACAAAATGCTTTTGACCTCGCACCTGGACGTAAAGGTTTTCGTAGTTGTCTTTGTGTAGAGATGTGGTGGACAGGCTGTTGCCGAGCCAGAAGTTTACCGCTTCAGGGGTTTTGCGTAGTGCGATGCGTGCAAAAGGTATGTCGGAAGGAACGTCTTCGAAGAGCGAAGAGTATTCATTCCGGAGGTTATCGTTTTCTGGCGACTTTCAACATCGTGTTTGTTCTCAAGGGAGGCAGATAACGTACGTGTCTGAGCATACTTGATGGGTGTAGGCCTTTCTGACTGATTTGATTCTTGCTCTGCGATGTAGCGGATGACCTTATCAAAAGGCTCGAGGCGTTCGAGTGGCTTTACGTAGGATAATGAACCATCGTCTTCTACCAACACTGCATCTGCGTTGCTTTTTGCGTGTCAATGCTGGGACGAGAAATTTGTAGAAGAGAATGGAAGAAGAACAACAGAGTAAGAATACGAAAGCGGTGGTGGATCGGAAAGAGATTAAAAAGGAAAGAGCGAATGGGCAGCACCTACCCAAAAGGAGTGATGGCTACATTGACGAGACTGTCACCAAGGACATTGAGAAGATAGTGCGAGTCCCATTTCTGAACGGCCGTCCAGTCTTCGGCACCTTTTCTTACAACGAATGGTCGGTTCCTTGCAACATATTGCATGAACTCTAGGGCACTTGGCTCTTCCCATAACTCATCAACAAGACTTGAGTTCAGCTCATCGTAGGTTGTGATGAGCTCACGGACTGCAGAATCTAGCTTGGCCGCTTGGTCTTGGGTCGTTGAGTGAGCCATACCTTCTCCCGATCTAGACAACGGTCTGATGCAGTCAGGATGGAATGTCGAGTGCAAGAGTGGTGTTCGTGGACAGGAAAAAAGTCGGGGTGGATGGTCCAAGCTTGTGACGATGCATGTCGGCAGCTTGATGCATGATTGCATTTCACATGCCTTGGACTTGTTGTACCAAGTGCCGCTAATCAAATTGACATGTTGCGACGACTTTTGTTCGCGCACCGAGGCGGCACTCCCAATAGAACACACGCGATCGGACTGCGGCGGCGAAACATCTCGACATCAATCTTCGGATACACAATCTCTGGCACGCCAAAACACGTCAAGCAGCCTCGACAAGCGGGAAACCAACGAGATGGCTTGTTTGGTGGTACACGCGAAGGCTTGGGCATAGGGCTCGCGATCCTGCTCGGTGTACACATCTTCTTTGACCATTGCTATAGCTGGACCGGCACATGGGGACCTTCAATGCTTCCAACTCTGAACGCCAGCGGCACCAGCGTCATCATCTCCAAGTGGTATCGCCGCGGTCGTGGCTTACAAGTTGGCGATATGGTGTCGTACAAGCATCCAGTAAATGGAGAGCTTACAACCATCAAAAGAGTTATCGGCATGCCAGGCGATTTTGTGCTCAGAGACACGCCTGGCAAAGGAGACGGCATCATGATACAGGTCAGCATGGCTTCCCAACCAGCTTGATTTACCCTTTGTTGACATGAACGACAACAGGTCCCCGTTGGTCACTGTTGGACAGTTGGAGACAACTTGCCAGCTTCGCGCGATTCGAGAATGTATGGTCCAGTGCCTCTGGCTCTGGTCAAGGGCAAGGTTGTCGCTATCTGGAACAACTGGCTCGAGATGCCTCAACCGGTACACAACGCTCTGAGGGATTACGAAGATACCGAAGACGTGCCAGATGCGGCAGTCGTGTCAAGAGGAGGTTGAAACGAAGAGTCAGGCGCCGTCAAAAGCGTAACAGGCCAACACAACCGAAACCACACCCTCTGTTCACAGAGAAGACAGGCCGTGCCATGTGTACCATCGGACAAGCCCGACACGGTCTATGCATGACATTCTCTACAAGACAAGGAACAAGCAAGACGTCTTCGCATGGCTCCAAATCAATCGAACGTGCTGGCAATGATGCAAAGGGTCCTCTTGACAAGGACAACTGTCTTTGATGAAATACTGAAGACTGGTGGGGTATATAGACATCCAGAACCATCACTTCTTACTGCTGCCACTCTTGACCCATTCGGCAAACTCGTTGCGCTGACTCCTAATGTCGAGGAAGCCCTGTCTCTGCTCCAAAGCTGCATATGGGTTGCCCCTGGGGCCTAGCGGATCTCCGTTGATGCTCTGGTCCTTGGACACCTTGTCTTTTTCCAGCTTGCCGGCCCAGACGCGCCATTGAATGGGCTTCAGCTCGGGGCTGCCTATGACGATGCCGACGCAGAGCAACAGGACGGCCGTCAGCGTCTCCATTGTGATGTCCAGCGGCAGGTCGATTGCTGGGATCAGGTATGAGTGGACCGGAGGGACTGCAGAACTGCCGGCGAGGGTGGCTAGGGTTGAGTGTTCATGGGCACTGTAGACGCTGTGGAGCGAGTCAGCTGTATGGAAGGTGGAAGGGGGCCGACGGCGAGGTGAACAACGTACGCGTGTGCCAACAGCACGGCGCCAAAGACGTTGAGAGCGCTAGACAGCAGAGCCATGACGAGTGTGGATGAATTGAGGTATTATGGTGTGGCAGACTTGGTGAAACTGCTTGGGTGGTGGATGAACGTCAAGAGCTTGAGTGGGCGCGCGAGACGGGCAGGTATGGCGAGTGCCGGTCTGAGTCTGAGTAGTCGAGTTCTGGTCTGAGTCGTGGCCGAGTCTGGCGCGGTACCGTCTACGTAGGAGTCAAAACCGTTGCTGCTGAAGCTGGCCTGCCATGAGACACAAGAAGCATCCGGAGCGAGTGACGACCGGCTCTGCCAAGCTTTTGTATGTGTGGAGAGAGAGCTGCTCCTTCCTCGCTTTCCTCGCTGCACTTTCCACCCTCTTCTCCTCTTCACACCCGAGCAGGACCATCACCAATTGCCCTACACTACTGTCAATGCCCTAAAGTGTCTCCTAGACGTATAGCCTTTATTGGTATCTGGCGGTAATAAAGTATCTTGGCAGATTAGTGATCTCTGTGTGTATTTGACCATGTGTCTTGACTTCAATTGCCGTCGGTCCGCATTCAACTCCCTTCAACGTTCATAACGCTTTATAGGTTCCAGTTTCTTTACGTCCCGTTTCTGCTTGCCTGACTCCAAATTCGCTTGCCTCCAAATACTGAACAAACGTCCTAAAAATGTCTTCTCTCCGCGGGACGTTATAAGACATGGCGCCGCCTCGACACGTGGGCTTGTATCTCGGTACTTTCTTTATCTACTCTCACTGCTTCCCACAATCCCGGGTCATTCCTCTGGTCGGCCTCTCTCAAGATGCATATTCCAACTATTCAGTCTCTCTTTTGCCTTTCGCTTCTCTCCCTGTCTAGCGTGTCTGCCGTTCCTCTCAATGAGAATCTGCAGCCCAGAGCTGCCACAAGTATGTTGCTTTAGATACAAGAGAGAGAGGTACTTGCTGACCAAGTACAGCCTGCAATGCCAATGATATTAAGACCGTAAACAACAGTAACAAGCAGCCGGTGATATACTGCAAGTCATGGCTGGCCAACAAGCAGTCCAAGTCTAATGTCAAGGGTCTGACTGTCGCCCAAGTCAGCGGTGCTTGCAAATGTATCCAGGCTTCTGCTTCATCTTCATCCGTGGCAGCAGCAAAAAAGACGTCCACCACGAAAAGGTCTTCAACCACCAAAAAAGTTACGTCCTCTACAAGAAAGACCACTTCGTCTACAAAGCAGGCCAGCACTTCGATCAAAACTGCAATGAAACAAGTCTCTTTTTCGACCAGAGCATCGTCTTCGACCAAGAGCTCGTCCTCAGTCAAAAAGACAAGTACCTCAACCAAGCAGTCAACCATATCGAAGCCTTCAACATCATCAAAAGCATCGACATCACAAAAGACTACTGCCAAGTCAACATGGACTTCTGTGTCAAGCAAGCAGAGCAGCAGCAGCTCTGGCAAGACCAGCACTACAGTTAAGACCTCGTCAAGTGCCTCCGTTCATTCCACATCGACAGCAACACCCCATTCAGCTTCCACTTCCTCGTTAACCTCGTCCTTTTCCTCTACGATGTTCTCAGCGAGTGCCATTCCAATGGACCTAGTGACGAATGTCGTCGCCAACCAAAAAGCTCCCACAGGCGTTTCAACGCGATCTTCATCTAGCCCCCAAACATCTTCCACTACCACCGACTCGAAGGCAACGTCTTCGCCGTCTTCCAACACGAAAAATGTTTCCAGCGGGAGTAACATCATCACCAATGGAATGTTCAGTCAAGGCTCCACCACCGGCTGGCACGGTGCCCGCGCTTTCGGTACCAAGTTCTCCGTAGCTTCGCTCGCTGGCGATTCGAACTACGAAGCACTTGTAAAGTATTCGTTGGCTGCCAACGACAATGCAAGTGGTCAGCTCTACCAGAACGTCACTATTCCTGCCAACTCCACCTGGCAGCTCAGTGCCAATGTCTTTCTCAACTACCCAAGCGGTCTCCCTGCTGGCGTGGCTTGTGTTGTCAAATACAGTCTCGGGAGTGACGACATCATTCTCGAGCAGTATGGTGTTGCCTCGTCAAGCGGTCCTGTGTTGTCTGACAGTGCTTCTGGCCAACTGTCGCAAGGTTTCACTGGCCGTTTCATGATAGATACTTACTGCAACAGCGCCAGCTCTTCGGCAGCAAGCTTCGCGCTGGGCTTTGGCAACATCCAGCTTCTTGTCTCGGATGCTGGAAGTACTACCACAGCCGCAGCAACCACCGCCGCGGCGATTACAACTTCGAGTGCTTCCTCTACGCCATCGAGCACGACTGGAGCCAATATGCTGACCAATGGCAACTTTGGCACAGGCGACTACTCGGGCTGGGCCCTGTATCGTCTGGGTAACCCCACCTTCGCCGTCCAAGGCAACCCCAATGCCTATGTCTCGGTCATTTCTTTCCCCGCTGGCGGTGATTCAAACTCTCAAGCTGCTCTGCTGCAGCAGTCCGGGACGGCAAAGGCTGGCAAGACGTACACCGCCTCGATGGGTCTTTTGCTCAACTATCCGAACGGTTTGCCCAACGATGGCTCCACTTGCAGTCTGCAAATGTACTTTGTCGACTCAAATGGATTCGGCGTTTCCTTTGCTCAGACGTCGTACAAATATGGTGATGCGGCGTATCAGAGCATTACTGGCAGTGGTACGGTAAACAATGGATTTGATGGCGTTTTTGATATTATGATCAGGTGTTATGGCAGCGCGCAGGCGATCGTTGCTGGCGTTGAGGATGTACAGCTTTTCGAGTCTTAGATGTTTGATTTCGGTTTTTTGTTCTCTGCATCCATAGATGAATGGTTTCTCGGCTTTGATCCGTGCTCCTTCTACAACAAAGCCTTTTTCCTCTGCACCCTTTTGAGATGTGGTATTGTGATCATGGATAGTTTGATGGAGGGAAGTCTCGAGGTCTGTCTCCCTCATAGATGCCGTGAGTCTGCGACCTTACACACTACAACTTTTTTTCAATGGCCAGGCTCTTTTCTGCGCCTTGACAATTCTCTCAAAGTCGTCACATCCTCATACCCTTTGGGCAATGCCTCTGGGCCCGTAAAATAGCACTTGTGGCATAGATACTTTTCAGCCGATCCATCATTCGACTTCCACCACAACTTGAAACCACCATATCGTGTTACCAGGCACCCACCACAAGTGTGCTGAACCTTGTCCTCATACACAATAAGCACATGCGACTTCCACGGCAAGCACTCTCTGACCCACGCATACCTGTTGGGCGCATCGTGCATGCGTTTTCTCAACCCGTGGACTGCATCTCGGGCAAAGCGTTCTTTGGTTATCTGGAGGTCTAGAATATTTGTTGCAAGAAAAGTGACTAGGGTCTCCCGGACAACCAGCTGTCTGGTCAGGGTGCCTTCCATACTAGATTGCCACGACCACTCTTCAGTTCTTTGGTCAAATTACAGTATGTCTTTATAGTCAGGCGAAAGCGAAACAAACAATCACTGTTACCGCATCATCGAGTACCGACTATGTCACCTGTCTAGATAAGTTGTTTTCGTAATGAAAATCAAGACCTACCAAGTCACGACAAGTGATAAGTAGAACGAATTTCATGAACGGACAAAAGTGAACTGCACAAGTCCCGTATTGACAAGGATATAAATCAACCCTGTGGCCAGTGGTCCTAACTCAACCCATCAGCACGCTTGTCCAATCAAACTTCTCCCAGCGTTTCCTGAAGCTTTCGACTCTGGGATCTTGTCTGATCCATCTACCCTGCTTCTTGATAATCTCCGGTCCCTTTCGCAGCATGCCGCCAATGACCTCTCTTGCAAAAAGATCACCCTTGGGCCATCTGCGCTCGTCTTCGATCACGTGGCCTAATCCTCCATCCAAGTTGAACCAGACGTGGAAGTATGGCATCTCCTTGACCAAACTCTTCCTGAATGCTTGCTTGCCATATCCTGCGCGTTGCGAGTTTGCAAGGGTGTCGATGAGTTTCTTGTGTTGACTCCACTCTTCGTCGGCACTCAGGATCGCCTCCTTGAAGAAGGCAGGCGCGTTGTCAGCGAGATGGAGAGGCACAGGTACAGCAAAGAGTGCTGCATGGCCACGTCGACTATGCATGTGGGCTGCATTCTCGTAAAAGATGACACCTTTCTCGCGTTCGTAGTACATGCGGGTCAGGCTCTTCATGAAGTTGCGTATCTCTTCCCATTCATCATCGTCGCATTCCAGCAGATTGAGACGGTGTTGGATGGGGACAATGACAGCCCCACCTGTCGCGAGCTCGGGTTCTGTTTGCAAAGTCATGTAGACTCTGGTGGCCAGCGACAGTATAGGCGCAGCTGGAGGTGTATTCGTATCTTCGTGATGACACAAGGGACACGAGTCGAGAATTTTCTGCATCTTCTGGAAGTCTCCGATAGCCGTGTTGCGAAGGTTGATTTCAGACTTGCCGACACGTTTGGCAAGCTTGCTGGCGTTCTCATCCATGTAATCAAGGTCATCAGTAAACTTTGCATCTTTCGCAATGCGCTCTGCAAAGACTTTGCCCTCGCCGCCAGCCATACCACGAGTGCGCCTTTCCTGACGGACCATGTCTTCGATGCTCATGTCTTCATTCTCCTCGACATGGCCTCGTTCACGACCACGCTTGTTCTCAATACGCTTTACCTCGGAACCACGACCGCCAGCAAGCATGCGATTCTCGACTGCGCTCAATACAACTACGTCTGATTGCTTGTTGTTGGCAGCCGAAGCGGTAGCGGCAGCTTCGTACTCGGCTTCCAGAGCAGCAGCGTTGGGAGCGTTGCGCAACTTTGCCTTCATCAACTGAGCTTTGAGTTTGTTCAAAGCAGTCTGATCCAGAGCTACAGTGGTTGCTGGTGGAGGAGCCTCGTCCATGACTTGACCCTGATTGGGGTTGGCATGTTGCGGCACGGGAAGATTGGCAGCAGGCTCAGGTGATGGGCGGCGCAGACCAGCCTTTTGTTTCCGCTCAGCATACAACTCACCGCTTGGCTTTTCGTTGCCGACATAGTCGTTTCCGTACATTTGGCGGCGGTCCAACTCACGTTCTTCTTCACGGGCATCATCAAAGTCTCTCAAGGAGCCAAACCGTTCCAAAGCGACTTCATCTTCGGATCGGCCCGACTCTTTGGCTTGACGATAGACAGCATTCAGCTTGGTCATACGCCATTGAGAGCCTTGGTCGCCGAAAGTATAGGTTACGTCGTGATGAATGGATTCATCATCAGCGAGTGGTGGTTCATCTACCTCATCATCTTCTTCCTCCAAGTCCCTTGCAAGTTGTTCTAGGTCCTGGCGATGTATCTTACGATCCAGTTGGTCTCTTGCCGACACGAATTGTGAGGGTGGGGACTTGGGGCGCTGTCGCTGGACGTAGTCGACGTTGAGTGATGAAGGGGCTTCCATCCATGTGTCGCGCTTGAGGTTCTTGTTTGCTGCAGCTTCCAGTTGCTCGTCGAGGATGTCGTCTGTTGGTGGTGCAGTCATGGCCTCCTTCTCTACCCAGTCATTGTCGTCTTCGACAACAGGTTCCCGAGACCGAGTTGGTCGGGGCGAGCGACTGCGCCTTCGCTTGGAGTGGCGCTCACGGGTGTTCTCTTCAACGTCTCTCTCGCGGTGATGGCGGCGCTTGTGCCTGGAGTCCGAGTCGTCATGGCGCGACGAGCGGTGGTGGTGTTTGTGACGTCGTCGCTCGTCGTCTCTACTGCTGTGTCGGTTGCCATCAGACTCTTTGGTCTTGTTGGCTGCCAGCTCCTTTTCGAAATGCTCAAGACCCATGGTTGTCTAATTGGGATGGATGCGATGGTTCGAAAAGTTCGAGAGCTGCGATGCTGGACAAGTCAAGAATGACGCGCCTGTGGTCAATGCAGCTTCACCTACCGCCATATACACCTTCACCGACAATCAACCCACGACCTGCTCAGAATACTCCCGTCGACTGCTCTACTCATGCTGTCACTGGATTACCTGTATCTACTTTTGGGTAGTTATCTACATGCACCGGCCCAGTCAAGATTGCTGTGTCATTATTTGCACCGACAATGGCCGAGAGAAGCAGCTCAGGTCATGTGCTTACCAACCATACCGCAAGAGAGTACTCCGTACATGTAACCACCTCATTTAGAGCGAGTACCAGCGTCATGCCCAATCTATCGTCCATTTCTGCCACCGCATGCTACTTGCTTACAACTGCACCCTGACACGTCTCCTGCATGTGTAATCACCATCATTCATCATACAGTACATCTATCCGCCTTGACCCTGTGGCGTTCACCGACTTGACAAATATCCAGCCGAACCCTTGTTCTCATGAACATTGTCAACCCGTCCACCTGTTTTTTTTGTTCTAGAGCCATGTCTCATTTGCATGGCTCCGATCTGGAAAGACGTCGTGGTTCTGGCCCTTCTGGAGAATTCTAGCTCTGTCTTGGGCTTCAAAATCCATACCGTTGCGTGCTTGTATGTCATAGTATTGCGCTCTCTCGGATGTTGCCGCTCTAGAAAGGCCGGTCGATATTGCCCTGTTATAGAGCCTCATGCGTAAACAATTGGCGGAGAGATGTCTGCCGCTAAGCTAACAGTGGTGGTGACTTTATCCTGTGCGAATCCTGCGCAGACTGTCATGCACTTTCAACAATTGGACAAGTCAACAATGGATGCGCCGTCGGCAACTGGCGAAAGCAAGATCAAAACCGTCTGCCGCTCGCGACGACGCCTCGTCTCTCTCCTGCAGGGAGCCACCTGTCGTTGCAGCTGAGCGTCAGATTTCGGTTACTACGCCTCCAGAATTGCAAGGTCATGGTGCGGGATGTTAGGAGGCTGAGAGGGAGAGCCGCAGGTCTTCAACCTCGCGTCGACATAGCCATCTTGGACGCAGCATATGTAGGTAGGAGTATATCTGTTGCGCTTATATGTACTATCACCCGTCAACCAAATAATCCTCGAGCGCCACGACTTGACAAGCGTCTGCTGCCAGTCCTGATTGAGGATTGCCGCTTGACCGCCGAACCTCCTCGAGGAGATATGCATGCAGTCGGAGACTTGCCCGGCTGACATACACCTGCGGTAAAGCCTGTCAAGACGTACTCTTGTGGGTATCGCTTCAATTTGCATCTGGTCAATCTACAACTAGCAGCATGAAACGTCATGTACGTCCGCTGTAACAACGGTGCAGCCTGTGGAGTATGCAACATGGGCGATAATCTGGTAATAATCACCACAAATGTACTGTACGAGCGTTGGGACGAAGGATTCACATGAAATTTCTGCATGCTGCCTCAGCTTGCTAGCCCATGTGCGGGAAAACGAGGAAATCCCTGTACAATTTGCAGTACGCGGATCCCTACTCCGAGCAGGGGGGACCAAAGAAAGATTGTCGTGACCATGTTTGGCGTCGCAGAAAATCTCTTGCTCGCCTCAGCGGTAGCAAGGCAAGTCGATACACGAGATACCGGTCTTGAGGCGACGCGACGCGAGGCAAGAAAACATGGCTCGAGAATATCGCGTGTTGTCGCATGGTACGCACGCAACAAAGACATGTGCCCGGGCACCAACTCCGCAAACCAAACCTTTGCTCCATTGTGGGGCTATACAGCTTGGCCATGAGCCTAATTGACACATAGGTATGCACTACTACCGCATGTATGTATGCGAGCGTGCGAAAAACACGTCGAGAAGTCGCGAAATTGCTCAATGCTTTTGCGTTTGCAGATCCATTGCTTCGCCTAGGCGGTTAGAATCTCTGGTCGGTCAATCAAAAAGAGCGGCATGATTTTTCGATGGTTGAAGAAGTTAGATGGTAGTTTCTAAGCTACGAGCACTACAGTAGGATAGTAGGTGCAATAGACTTTAGGGTCAGTTCTTCGCGCGAGTACAAGGGGGGTGCAAGTACGGGTTGCCACCCCCATTACAAAATAGCTTAAATTTCTATGGCAGGGTGGCCCAAGCATCATACAATTTTTGGCTTTCTGTGATAGGGGTGGCAGCCCGTTCGTGTACCCCCCTTATAATTGCCGTAGTGAGAAGCATCTCCTATTCCACTGTCGAGAAATAATTTCTCGACCCGAAACCGAGTTACAGATTTAGGAACCACCTCCTTTCTAAACTCCGTGGGATGTAGAGACTATTCGTTATTAAACGCTTTCCTAAATAAGGGCGAAGCACACGCTTATACGTAGGATAAGTAGTGACATACAGTAACACCTCTTTATAGCGATTATTCCTATCTGCCGTTTTAATATCGTTATATCGAGGTTATCGTTATATCGAGAACTCTTAGTACTACTTATACTATATAGTTATAAAGAAGGAGGTGATTTATGCTTAACGGAGGCCTCTATTCCTTCGATCTTATAGCACTACCTCGTGCTTACTTAGCTGCTTAAGAACTAGTACTAATGTATTAGTAACTAGCTG